>JAJLWQ010000045.1:38795-51631 GCA_030570875.1 Citeromyces matritensis
CCTGTTCTTGTGCCCCCATCCAAACACCTTGGCGCCTTGAATAGTTTCCAGCACTCAATCTCAAAACATTTCTCTTTGTTACTTCATTCTTTGTAGCCATCCTATGATTCAAGCCATGTTATTCCATTACGCAATCGTTTATACTTTCTCGACAGCTGCATGCTATACACGCCAGCGATAGCCTACTCGATAATGTAAAGGATTAGACATTCACAGAGGAATCTCAAAGCCCGTTGCACTCCCTTCAAAACTTTTTGCATGACGAGAGAGCACGGACGACTAAAGTACACCGGCAATGTCATTAATTTTTCACAACAACTATCGTCTTAATCAATTCAGCTTCCAAAAATCCCCGAAGAAGTGGACGTTTAACTTGTCAAAAAAGCTGATTTTCGAGCTTCTGAAACCTTTAACGATTTTATGGTCTGTAAATCAAAGGGGTGCGATCATTGAAGCGTAGCGGAAACGATCGCATGACGAGATGTTTTCTCGTTTTCACCGATGACATTGGTTTGTGCGTTGTCGAGGAGGGAGACCATTGAAGCGTAACTTTATCGCACGACTCGACGGATTCCCTTTTTTACAGATGGCATCTACGCTTCAATGATCTCACTCCTCGACAGACTCTGTTTTTAAAAAATGTCATTAGTGTGTGGATTGTCGGGAAGTCATTGAAGCGAAAGAGGCTTCGTTCTACAATTTTAAAGTTTGATGGGTGAAAGCTTTAGTGTTGAGTGAGTCTCCTGATTACGGGCTCCTGGAGGGCTTCAGCCAAACTCAGGAGAGAAATATTTTGGTTGATGTTATGTCCATACCCTTCGTCACCGTGTCAGCCATATTATCGTATATTCAGTCCTGAATTTTCATAACCAAGATTGAAGGGAAGAAGAAAAAGCGCTCGAAAGATGCTCACTTCCAGTCGAAACTTAATCAACAAGTCACGACCAGTCATTTGATTACTGAGGGTCACCAGAACAGGCGACTCGAGTGTTCAAAACTAAGGTTTGGCAGATCGCGAGGGATCTGAACGATCTGATCTGATCCGAAAAAACTTGAGATCGAACAATATATATGGACACAGGTTCGAGCCATGAGGAGGCTGATTTCAAGACATTAGTGTTACGCGTCGTGCTCCTGTGAAGTCTCCACTGAAGAGACAGAAAAAAAATGTGGTCTGGTGGTGTAGCAATGGAGGCTTTACTCTAGAGCTAATTCATTCCCTGCATAGGTAGGTCCTCAATGAAGGTATAGGGACATGAAATCAACTGAACCGTGAAAAATAATCACAACCCGATGATTTCAGTGCACTTGATCACAAAAAAAAAAGAGCTTAACACACTTTATATATATACTTCACTATAAACCTAAGCAGAGAAAGACAGAGAAAGACCCAACTTGTGAGCGGACTCGCCGAGCTTCAAAGTGTCAAAAGCGGCACCGAGTCCCAATTTCACGCCTGGTCTGAGTTCCTGGGAGTAAGCCAGGGAAGCCATACCGGAATCGGCGAGCTTGGCCTTGACAAAAGCGGTCTTGTCGAGCTGGTACTTTGTAGCCACTTCCACGGCAACCGGGTTGATGGATCCGGTGTTCTTGGAGTCAAAGGTACCCTTAGCACCCACCTGCACAGCAGGCGAAACCTTGTGGTAGTAAGCAGCAGAGAACAATTGCAAGTTGTTAGCAGCGGTCAGCGAAACGGTGTAAACTGGGGTGTTGTAACCAATAGCGGCTGAGTATTTGGTGAAAGCTGCGGATTTAACATCGTAAGCCAATTCACCACCGACGGTGAAACCATCGTGACCAACTGCAACGTCTCCGCTAACAACTGGGCCCTTGAGCAAATCAACAAAAGCACGAGCGGTAACGGACTTTTGAGCGTAGGTGGAAGTAGCCTTGAGAGATCTTGCTCCGCCTGGAACAACAGAGTGGGAGACTTCGGATTTCAAGCCGGGAGCCAAAGCGTCAACCAATTCCACTTTGGAGTCCAAAGCGTTGGCGGTGGACCATCCCTGAGTGAAAGTCAGACCGGTTGGTTTGTCAGAGTACTTGGCCTCCAAGTTAGCCGAAGTTTTCCCGTTGGCGGCTTTACCCTTGGTGGAAAAAGTGACACCGTTAGGGGCGGTGGACTTGAAGTCAATGGAGACTGGAGCCAAGTGGTAGAAGTCTCTGCCGAGAATATCGTTGGAGTCTTTGGAGATGTCAGTGAACGCTGGTGGAGCCATTGTGTATGTGTATTTGTTTAGGGGTGGTTCGCGCGATCTGGATTGGCCCGTGGGGGAGTTACCCGGACGCGAGGGTCCGGAAACGGAAAAATCGGAACTGGGTGATTTTTGATTGAGACAAGATTTGGCAGAATTGAAGCTAGTAAAGAATTGTATTTTTGCCCTTTATGAGTACTTTTTGCCCGCTGCGTGCTTTGGCTCGATGGGTTTGATTGAAAATCTAACATATGCACCTGTTCCATCCCCACACCCCTCGTTGGGTAGTCCATTCCACCGATAAACAGCATATTATATACCTCCAACGTACTTATGTAGTGAATCCACTGACCAACACCTTTTGAATGATGTTTGTGAAAGGTCAAAATAGATTAGTGGGTTGTAGTTTGGTGTTGTTTTGTGGGGATTGAACAGCTTTGGGCACCCCCTACTCCATTCTCAATAGATTTTTTGGAATGGCACTCAGCAAACAGAGTATATGAGCTCTATGTAACATGAAAATGAAAGCTTGCAACGAAGCTAAGGGAATAAAGGTGAACAAACTCCCCTCTATTGAGCATATTGATGTAGTCTCCTGTCTAATGCTAGTTGGGCAGTAATGGACGATCTGATTCTTTTGTATTGATTTTTTTGCAAGCATTGGAAGAAGAGCCGAAGATTGCATATTTTTGGGATGTAGCATGTCAAAACTTGCTTCAACACTTCATGAGATCTGAGTATCACATACAGTCTTAACTCATGATTTTGGGCTCCATTCTTTTGAGCAGGAAACGAAGGTCCTCTTTATTTGTAAGAAATCGGCTTGGTTTAATGGCGCAGCCCACATTTACAGGAAGAGCTCCAGAGAGACCATAATGAAGCTCATTCGAGTAGGATTATTGATGAAAACATTACCCAAGTGCTTCAGGTGCACTCTCATAGAGTCTGAAACAAACTAATTCATGAATGATTCAGTATAGCAATTCTATCAATCAGTTCAAACGCTAATGTCTTGGTCTGATATGTACAGAAAGAATCTACTATTGTAGAACGTATTCTTGATGTGCATCCCCACACCATGATCATCATCGCAGGGTCCCCTATTCCATGCTCAATTCCCTTCTCTTCTTCTGTTCCCCTCGATCTCTCCGATCTCAGAATTACGCTTATCGACCAGCTGACAAAATCCAACTACTCAAATGCTTGCTCTACTCTTTGCGACTACATGGAATGTCTGGTGTCCCTTTCCAGTAAAGACACACTTGAATATGTTCTTTTCCAAGAGAAACTACCTTGGACCAACTTGTTTCACTCAAAGCCCCAAAACTGGGATGGTAACTGGTTATTAAGGCATGAGATTGTGCTTTCTGCTGCAGCATTAACATACTCCTACCATCTCGCAGCCCTTAACGTGATGTCTACCGGGTGCAAGAAAGAAGCGATTGACTCTCACTGGAAGCATGCTGGAAGTCTTGTCAAAACCGCAAAAAAGTATCTGAGATACGTGATTTCCCAACAAGTTTATGATCCCAACTTTTTTATCGCAGAAACTGGCTTAGAGTACCTTAACGCTCTCTCCCACTTGAGCGACGCCTCGTTGCAAATGACCGTTGTATCGAAAAATGTCTGGAGTACAAACCAATCGATCAGCGACAACTTTGACGATTTGGATCTCCACAAGGTGAGAGAAAACTACGGCATTTACGTAAGAGTGGTTATCTACATACACCAGGAGATATGTACGATAGCTGCAATGGCTAACAAGGGTTTCGGCACTGGAAGACCTAACGAAATTTGGATCAAATCTCTATCGGTGTGGAAAGTCTACTGTACGATATATCTGTGCTACTATCTCAGTTTAGAGTGCTACAAGACAGGAAAAGTAGGTGACTCAATAGGTTTACTGAATTACGCAAGTATTCTTTCCAAATCCAGCCGCCCGCAAGAGGAGCAGCGCAAGAGAGATAAGCTTAAACAGAAGCTGGATATCAAGGCAAAGGTGAATGAAAAAAGCAGCAAAATAAAACTGCAGAAAAAGTTTGAGCAATTTCTACCACCCGTTTTAGTGGAAGAGCTGACCAGTATTCTCAAAATATCAGAAATGCTCAAGCTCAAGTTTATCAAAGAGAATGATAATATAAGTTTCCAGCCAATTCTCTCAAACGAACTGGTACCATCGGAGTACTTGTTCGGAAGTGCCAAATTACCCAATGGCCGCGGAGTTCCAATCTCCGATGAAGCAATCTGGGTGCCTGAATGCTACGAAGACGAAAGCCGAAAAACCGGAGTTGCATACTACTGAAAATCACAACACCGGAGAAAAAAATTCTCGCAGGTGATAAGGCATGCCAAGAGGTTTCACGTACGTCGGACCGAGGATCGTGCGTGTTTTTTGTATGTGTCCTATGCACGATCATGCACATTTGTGCAGATATCCACAGGTATTTTGACAGGTGCATGAAAGCATTTTTTTCGTAATTTTTTTTCTCTCGTTCACTCATAACCATGTTGCTGGATAGAGTTCCTACGATAATAAAACGTCAAGTCTGGGAGCCAACATACGACACGGGGACGTTACTGCAATTCGCCATCGGTACCATTTTGGTCTTTGTGATGTGTCCCGGTCTGGCATATCTCTACTCGGGACTGGCTCGCAGAAAGTCCGCCCTTTCTATGATTTGGGTTGTCTTTATGGCCACGATGGTGGGGATCTTCCAGTGGTACTTCTGGGGTTATTCTTTGGCCTTTTCTTCCACAGCTACCAACAAGTTTATCGGCAACCTTCACAACTTTGGGTACCAACACATGTATGTAGAAATGGGTGGTATTAACGGAACCGGCAACTATCCGGAAATTGCATTTGCCAATTTTCAAGGTATGTTTTTATGTGTCACACTTGCCATTTTGGTGGGAGCAGTGGCGGAGCGTGGTCGTCTCTTCACAACCATCATCTTTTCCTTCATATGGGCCACTCTTGTCTACTGTCCGCTTGCCTGTTGGGCCTGGAGTGCAAACGGCTGGGCCATTAACTGGGGTGTTTTGGACTATGCTGGTGGAGGTCCTGTGGAGATTGGATCTGGTGTGGGTGGGTTTGTTTATTCCATCTTTCTGGGAAAACGTAAGGAACGCTTACTGATAAACTTCCGTCCTCACAACGTGTCTCTGGTTACTATCGGTACCACACTTTTGTGGACTGGGTGGATGGCATTTAACGGGTTCACCGCTGTTAGCTCAGCCAAAGTTTTCCACGCCATTATGAGTACCAACTTGGCTGCTGCCTTCGGTGGGTTCTCGTGGTGTGTCATGGACTGGAGGATGGAACGGAAATGGTCTACCGTGGCACTTTGTTCTGGCTGTATTTCTGGGCTGGTGGCTGCTACTCCAGCCTCTGGTTGCATTACGCTCTACGGGTCTGTAGTGCTGGGTATCACGGCAGGGATTGTCTGCAATTTTGCTACAAAGCTAAAGTACCTCGTAGAAGTTGACGACTCTCTGGATATTCTTGCAGAGCACGGAATCGCCGGTATTTTAGGGCTTTTTTTCAACGCTCTTTTCGGAGACGCTGCAGTGATTGGGCTTGATGGTATTACCGAACACGAGGGAGGTTTTATCTCTCACAACTGGAAACAAATCTACATTCAAATCGCTTACATCGCGGCGTGTATTGGATACACCGCTGTGGTTACCGGTCTCATTTGTTTTGTGCTTAACAAAATCCCAGGCTTGAATCTACGGGCAACAGAAGAAGGAGAAGAAAAGGGAATGGACGAGGACCAAGTGGGAGAGTTTGCGTATGATTACGTAGAGGTGAGAAGGGACTACCTGGACTGGGGTTTCACTCAACAACAAATTGAGCCTACCAACATTGACGAAGTT
Organism: Citeromyces matritensis; assembly: GCA_030570875.1. NCBI lineage: Eukaryota > Fungi > Ascomycota > Pichiomycetes > Pichiales > Pichiaceae > Citeromyces > Citeromyces matritensis. The sequence continues at coordinate 44,867 of JAJLWQ010000045.1, forward strand.
GTTGGTGTCTCCCATGACACCTCCTCAAATGACGACGCCATGCCAAAAGAGACAAACGATACAAACGAGGAAAAGCATTAGATATATTTATACTGAAAAAAGGAACAAAAGATGGTACATTGCTATTCTACACATCCCTGCACCACAGCAGCAACCTATATAAGAAACCCTGCTATTCCCCCCCTAAAAACAATGACCTCAGAATCAAAGTTCTACACAAACCAAGTGACAACCATCATTTCACTTGGATTGTCTGTTTTTGGTGTGCTCAAGTGGTTTCTCTTTCATCACAGCGGCAAAGAGTACCAGACCCCCTTCACTGGATTGTTTGTTATAACTCTGATCTACTGGAGTATCCTCTACTTGCTTCAATTGCTCTTCATTCTACAATGGTTCGTCAAGAATGAAACCACTACCGAGGTTCAACAACGGTCAACTTCCTCAGCCGTTGGATACCACTTTATTGTGTTCAACATTTTGCACTTTTTCTGGTGCTACGCTTTCAAAAAGCACCATTTTGTCATTTCTGAAATGCTATTGATAGTCAATTTCTTCAACATCATGTCATTGTATTTGGTTCACAAGACCTATGCTATCAAGAACTTTTCCAATTGGGTCTCAATCCACCTTCCGGTGGCATCTCTCCCATTGTCGTGGCTCATGTACGCAATTTTCTGGAATGGTGCTGCTATGGTTCATTCCCACAACAAGTCATTTGTGCCGCGCATCCTGGCTAATATTTTCATCTGGGACTTTATGCTGGTGCCAATGTGCTTCCTAGTGTTGTATAACGATTACGGTGTTGGGTTCTCTTCCGCTCTTCTAACTTTGGGAATTGCTCTCGGGCAACTTTTTACCAAAGCCATAGCACTGCAGTGGATCTTTGGATTTGTTATCGCCGGGGGTCTGTTTTTGGCATCGTGCCTGAGTGCATCTGGTGCAATGGTTACCAAATCCAAGGGGACTTTGCAGAGAGAAGAAGCTCCTTTATTGACCGAAGCATAAGTGGTGTGAAAAAAAATCGGATTAAGATTGTGTGTATTTAAGATTACTTATCCTTACAATTGGGCATACACCTGAAATCGACTTTCTTTTTTTTTCGCTTAAAAACCTCAAATCCGTACATCTCGCCGATACGTAAACCGTTATTTTAGCCACGCTTTGGTCACATTTTATTCGGGAAACCAATAACAAGATTATTTTATGACTTGTCCTTTACCGGTTTCACCATTTTGTCAATAAAGTCCTGCCGTAGCAAGGCAGCAGGCTTATTAAGCGTTATGCTATAGCTCTGTAGCACAGGGAAATGACCCGCTAAACTAGCATACGTATCTCTGTGCACATTTTCCATCCACTCCTTCGTTGTCGTCTCACTATTCCCTATCCCAATGTGCGTACTCTTAAAGTGCTCATACTGATGCTGCTCTCGTATTTTGTCTGCCTATTGTTAGTCAAAGTAAGGTAGATCTAAACATACCATCTTTTTCTATTGGTTTTGAGTGCAAAACAAAAATATCCAATGTCTGACATTGAGCCACTGATCCCAGATACAAGCACTAATTGGAGGTTTCTAAACGATACAGCACTCCAGGACTGGGATGCTACAACGGAGATGCTTCAGGAGCTCCTTAATAACGATACTTCTGTAGCGCCGTTTGTATTCAGTGAGCTGTGTGTTGTTTTGTCGGAGTTCCCACACAAGATTTCCGTGGAGGATGCCACCTCTTTTGTGAATCGATTTGTGGCTTCTGATCAAATGGCTCAGGATTTCCTGTTATCCACACTCTCTTTTCAAGTGGACTCAAGGCCTCATTTAATGGAAGTTGTGAAGAATGTTCAGATTTCAGACTCGACTAAAATTGCCTATTTGGACCCCAAATTGCTTGATGAGTTTGGCATAGTGTCGCTTCCCGAATTCAAAAGAACCCGGGCAACTTTTTTCAAAGAATCGGGATACTCTGTGGTTTCATACTCCTTATTACACGAGTCAAGTCAAGGATACGCCAAGCTCCTTACACTTTTGTTTTACTATTTTCGAGATCCAGATGCAGAGCTAAAAGTTGATTTTTGTTGGACACAAATTCAAATGCTTATAGGACACCACAGCTTGGAAGTGGTTCGATGCCTGGATGTTCTGCTAGATGTTGTTGCTAGTAACTTTGTGGCCAATTATCGATTTGCCATTTCTTTGCTGAAAAAGACTTCTCAACATCATACTACAGCCAACTATGATATATCGCAAGACATATCGCAGAGACTTCATTTTGACTCTTCCTCCAACATACTCTCTGATCTGGTGATTGCCAAGTTGCAAAGTTCCAAAAATGTCTCAGAAACTTTGAAGTCACTTGTAGCGGTATTGGTCAAAGAAGGTTTAGTTTCATTTCCTAAACTGTTCACCCACCTGACACCAAACGACGATGAGATGCGGAAACTGCAAGACTTTTATGACAAGTCTTTGATCGAAGAGGTGGTAAAGGCTTCATCTTCAGCTCTGGCATTAGCTGCTCCCTTGTTGGACGATGACGAGATAAACAACAAACCTGCTGCGGCTACGAAAAGTATCAACGCAAGACCTTCGGTAGAAACAAAACCATCGGTCGATAAAAATCTAAAAGTGCAACTTCTCAAGGCTCTTTTGGCAAACGGTGCTTACAATGAGTCAATCTTTATGCTCTCAAAGTATCCATACTTGCCCAAGTTTGATGAAGAGATTGCAAGCCTTGTTTGTAGGCTTTTGGAGAGAATTATCGAGCCATTTTACAGCACGATATCAGCTCCTTTGGCCTCGAACAAGTTGAAAGTTGCGAAAAAGGTTGCGCTACCCAACATTTCCAGACAAGACACTTCTGTTGCGTACAAGGACCTCGATCAAGTAAACCTGTGGGCTTTTAATCCGCTTATCCATTCTTTTGCGGGAAAACAGTTTCACTACTTTTACCAGGATTGGGAAAGTGGTCTGCCTACAGTTGACTCTGAGGAAACTTTTATAAAGGCGTGTCAGGAGTTGGGCATGTTTCTCGGGTTCAAAATCACAAAAAGCCCAAACTTGCTGGTGAAAATCGTGAGAGTGGTGAAGCATTTTGTGGAAAAAAGCAGCGACGAGGACTTGTGGTATCAGTTCTTTAGGTCCTTTCTGTTTCCCACCCTCTCTCTAATAGGAGAGAACTCGGCAGTAGTGGAAGAGATCTTTTCCATTATGAAACACTTTTCCCTGGAAAACCGCTTCAAACTCTATGGAGAGCTGTTCACCGTTACCGCAAAGAAAGTTCCTGAAGTCAAATTGGCGTATTCGAAAGCTGAAAAGGAAACGAAAAACATTTTAAAACGTCTTTCCAAAGACAACGTCAAGCAGATGATGCGCAGACTTGCCAAAGTTTCACTCTGTAACCCGCTTCCATGCTTCACTGAAGTCATCAGACAGATTGAGTCGTATGATAACTTGACCTCGCTGATCGTGGACTCGTCCAAATTTTTCAGCGAGTACGGCTGGGACGTTCTGACGTTTTGTGTTTTGATGCGATTGGTATCTGGCAGAGCCACAGTGCAGATGGATGGACTCAATGACTCCCAGTGGCTGCAAAGTCTTGCAGACTTTATCGGCAAGATTGCGCGAAGATCCCCATTCTTCAACGTGGGACCCATCCTAGTATATCTGCTGAAGCGGTTGCATCAGGGAGGCCTAGAAAACTTGATTGTTTTGAAGGAGCTAATTACAGGAATGGCAGGGGTGCAGCCCATTAGTGATGTCACCACTATCCAAATCAGCTACTTGAACTCAGGAGAGTCCTTGCGAAGAATCGTTTACAACACGATTGACGATAAAAGGCTTGAATCTGCCAAAACCTCGAATCGACTTTTGCAAGAATGTCTTGACGGAGGATTTTTGAATGAATTGCTTGTCCTATTAGCAAGGGCTCATCACGAAACAAGCAATTCGGACGATCATCTCAAGGCAAGGTCTCAAAAAGTGGACGAAATCGGTTGCGTAACACAACTCGTGATTGCTGTCATGAAACAGTGTTTGAACAACTATCATAAAAATGTTGTGAGTATTCAAGACTTCTTGTTAACATACGGAATGGCCCCCGAGTGGGCTTTTGAGATTTGGCGGCCGGCCCTTGATGACGTTGCTGCATCAGAAGTGGTGAAAAATGCTTTGCCTAGAATTAACTGGCAATACGTTTCTGTTGATCTCTATTGTTTCTTTTGGACGAGCTCTCTCTACGATATAGACTTTGACCCGGAGATGTACGATAAAGAATTGGCACAGCAGGAACATAAACTTTCAAGTTTGCAATCTCGCACAAGAAGGGCAGAAAAAGATAAATCCACCACCGGTCAGCAATTGAAGGCTTTGGACGAAGAACGGATGAAAATAGGGAAGATTGTGGAGGGAATTAAGCCAGATTGCCAGAAACACCAGAAACACTATGACGAGACAATTCACCATGTTGAAGCAGTAAAAAGTGGGTGGTTTGGTTCAGATTCAACTCCTTCTTACTTCGTCGAACAGTGTATATTGCCCAGATCGTGTCATTCTCCGTTTGACGCTGTTTTTACTGCCAAGTTTTTGATTTACTGCCACCAACAAAATGTGCCCGGGTTTTCGGTGATGGAGGTGTTGGATCACCTCTTGGTCAAGGACATATTGTTCCAGGTGATATTCACGAGTACGCCTAGCGAGTCTGAGAACTTGGGGCTCTTTTTCGCAGAAGTTGTCTCTCATCTGGAGAATTGGAGGGTAGATGAGAATGCCTCATTCGGAGATGTTTCGCACGCGCAGTACTGCAGCCAGTTGTACAATTGGCACAATATTATACTGGAAAGCGTGTGCCAATGTCTTGTTGACCGCGAGTACATGGCGCGATCCAATGCGATATCGTTTTTGAAGAGCCTTTGGAACATATATCCAAAAGTGGAAGATCACGGTGAGCATCTTTTGCAGGTTTTGCAGGATATTGTGGAAAACGATCAGAGACAGGATTTGAAACTTGCCTCCCGTGCGCTTGTTGGGTTCATCAAATCTCGTGCAAAAGACTGGATTCCCATGGTTGAGTTTTACGAGATGGACGAGCAGTCCAAAGAGGAGCAGCTGAACAAGCGGAAGGAAATGGAGGAAAAGAAGAAGAAAGAGGAGGAGCTCAAGAAGCTGGAGGCTTTGAAGAAAGAGGAGGCTATGAAGAAGCGAGATGATGAAGTTATTCCAACTACAAGGTATGGTCTCACTCCAATTGCTCGTCCCAAAGCTCATACAAACGGAGGTTCGGCATCTCCTTCCACAGCTGAGTTGTTGAAGGCAAAGATTGAGGAGGAGCGTGCCAGGTTTGCCGCAAGGAATGTAAGTAATAGCCCGAGAGATTCTGAGGGCAAGAACTTGGGTGTCAAAGAAAATGAGAATGTGAAGGATGATACGGCGGAGGAAGAGACGAAGGATGAAGAGATGGAGGATGAAGAGATGGAGGATGAAGAGATGGAGAAGGAAAAGGCGGAGAAGGAAAAATTGGAGAAGGAAAAATTGGAGAAGGAAAAATTGGAAAGAGAAAATTCGGAAAGAGAAAAGAGGGAAAGAGAGAGAAAGGAGAGAGAGAGAAAGGAGAGAGAAAAGACGGAGACGGAGAAGAAGGAAAGATTGGAAAGACCCAATAGATCTACACCGCCCTTGTCTACTAACCGTCCCGGCCGTTCCTACGAGAGACCTCTACCACCACCCTCAAGACCGCCTCCTAGACCGGCCGCATTTGCAAATGAACCAGCTAGACAAAGAGCGGCCCATCCATCTCAACAAGGTGACTCAGTCCGACAAAGAGCCCCTCTTCCTCCTCAGAGCTCTATTGCTGGAGACCGCAAGTCTTTCAAGCCTCCGCAGGGCCCAAGAAATGATGGTCCCCCTAAAAGACACGGCAATTTCAATGATAGAAGAGACTATAAAAGAGGTCGTTATTAGTGATGGATATGTACGATGTATGCATTGATCACGGAATATGGCGTTGTCGTTAGCATTGAACGATATGAGGCTGTTGGTGGATTCGATGTTTTGGCAAGAAATTATGGGTATACAAAGTGTAGTGAAAGTAAGCACACAGCCTGATTTTCTTTTTCCCCTTTTGTTTTTTTATTTCATATTTGAAGACTTTTAGCATAGTTGAACAACACGTCATTATGACAACCGCCAAAACAATTCAACTAATATGTGACAGCTCTACCGAATCTGAAATTGAGGCAATATACCGGACTGTTGATCCCCTTAGAGCACTACAGCGACTCCTCGGCAAATTAGACATTCACATCCACAAGCCGTTGATCATGTCCGACAATCAATCAGCCCTGGCCATAGTACGCTCCCCGAACCAGCGTGGCCGTAAGAAATTCTGGGACATCAAATACCTCAACCTGAAGCAACAATACAGCGATGGTTATTTTGAACTGGAATATATACCATCCAGTAAGAACCCCGCCGATATCTTGACCAAACCGGTCGATGTGGCCACCTTCACAAGTTTGAAGCAAACTGTGCTAGGCCACCCACACCAAATGTCAGACAGCTAATTCCCGCTCCCAAATATACGCAGGAATTAAGGGGGCATGTTGGACAGTGAGTACTACATCACTGTAACTACTACGTGAATTGAAGAGAGATCTATTTATTATACTACTAATTTACAGCTTATACCATATACCAGTTCAGGTCCAGTACTACTGGATCGGAAGTTAACAAGGTACTCACGCCGGCTTCCATATATAAGTAGCACACTGCTATCTTAT
>JAJLWQ010000046.1:6043-40652 GCA_030570875.1 Citeromyces matritensis
GTTCAGCTACTGCAAAGCTTCGCTCGCTCGCATGCTCGCTCGCTTACTCACTCACTCACTCACTCGCATATGCAATCCTTACCATTATACACTATTTAACTACTCTGACTCTTCCAGAAATTCATATTCGCCTCAATGTTGTCAATCATAAACTTTAGATCCGGCATCAGTCGACCCACTTTAGAGAAAAAGTCCAGTCCAAACTCGGTAATAAACCAAATCTGAGACCCACTCAGTCCGGGCAACTCCGCCATGGCCTCTTCCGGAGTTATATGTGCCAGTTTGACAAAGTTCACCTTTGGCTTGAAATCTTCAGGTGTCGTCTCTCCCTTGACAACTTTTTCCAGGTGAGAGATCTGCCCAAATTCGTTGTTCAGGGCCACGCCCCACTTGGCAGAGATGGGAAGCGGACGAGCGACATTGGATATATCAGCACACTTTATCAACACAGAGCACAGAATCATAGTACACTCGTCACTATCGCAACCCTCATCCAAGAGCTGATTCACCTTACCCAAGTAGGCCTGGTGTCTCATCATGTCTGTGGCGATAATACTCTTTTCCACAAGTGCCAAACCTGTTTTCTTCTCCAGAACCAAAGCCTGCGGAAGCGCTTTTTCCAAAATAAACTTGAACTGCTTGAAATGAAAGTTTTCCAAGACAGACTGGTTGTTAAAGTAGGTCGCAGTTGGAGTTTTGAACTCTACTAAAAAGGCATTGGTTGTGCCGGGATGCCCAATATCGTGTCCCATAGATGCAATCATGAGCATGAGTCTTACTTCTGCCGGAAGTAAAGAGGCAACTTGTTCTGAGGAAATGACTCCCTCCACCTTGCCCTCAATGCGAACGTGGTCATCGGTATCTTTGACCAAACATTTGAGAAGGTAGTACGTTGCTTGAAGTACATCCACCGCGTGCCTAAAGTTGTGAAAGCCGTTCCCATACCTGTAGTTGTCTCTCACACAAAACAAAAAGGCTAGAAGCTGGTTATCGCTAGGAATCAAAGAACTGTCTGACTGCCATTCGAAAGCTTCGCGAAGCATCAAAAATGCGCAGTACAAAAGCTCGTCATTCCTCAAAGTGTGGGCAGGGAAGGACCACGTTTGAAAGAGGTCTACGTATAGCTGATCTGGTTTTCGCAAGTCGAGCAGATCGATAAAATTGATCTCTTTGGATATGACAGCCAGATTTCTATTACACTCTCCCTTGTCCAGATCGATCATCGTCAACGTTCTGGGCATAGTTGGCACTTCTGTGGGTACGGCTGCGGAAAGACCGATCCACGCTTCGACTCTTCGAAATCTATGGCTGATAACGTTATGGACAGCAGACAACGTGGAGTTGAGCGCAGAGTAGCTTAGATTAGATGTTTCTCGCACCGTCACGTTCAGAGGATGGAATGCGGTGCATAGAAAGTGCATCTTGTCCTGCAACTCCATGCATGAAACACCACTTTCAGAGTTGTCGATATGGTTCTTTGAGCTTATGATAACAGCGACAGGGTAAAACACGTCGGACTGCGGACCTTCGTTAGAAATATGCTCATTCTCAGCATTGTACGTATACTTGTTCAAAGTGTACAGGTGAGTAACCAGTGACCTGAAAGTTTTGAAGCGGTAAAACTCGACTCTGAATGAAGGCAGGTGACTTCTGTAGAGTTTTTCAAATTCTTTGTCTGTGGCACTCGATGTGTCCAGATACAAGAGCGTTGTGAAGCACATTGAAGTATGGCCGTTAGATAACCGTTGCCTCAAATTGGGTGGCGCACGTCCTGCGTGAATTTCTTTTTCTGCACGTGCATGCATGGAGTGCATCTGGTCATCTCTGAAGCGAAGCGGAAGAGATGATCGTGAGATTAATTGGTGGCCGCTTCGTTTCAGCTTTTACTTTAATTACCGCGGTATGCCTCTCTGAGTCAGGGCGGAACAGGTGATCAGGCCAATCTCGCTTCAGATATTTCCTATTGCTTGATCTACCACGCTAACACTCTCTGGAGCGAAGTGAAAGAAAAAATTCTAAGGATCGATGGATGGCCAATATCGCTTCAGACAGTGCCTTCTTGAACTATTACTTAAGCTGTGGTTAAGTTATATGCGACGGAGCGTAGAAGCGAAACGATTTGTGATAATAATAGTATAGAATCGCATGGAATCAATTTGATAGACACCCCGAACCACTCAGATTTCACATTCAAAGTTGTTAGATCGTTTTCGACGGATGTTGCTATATAGGACGGGAAGAAAATCAGTTACAGAATCTTATGACCTACGGCAAAGTGAAAAAGTGCCGAGAAAGCATGATTAAAGTGCTGACAGAGTTTGACAGAGCGGTTGTGAGTTCCTTCTTGAAGAAGACGAAAACTATTGAAAGTTCCGGTAAAAGTATAGAGGTATTAGTAGGGATACAGTTTTCGTTCCGTCTCACCGCTTCTTTGTGGTGCGAGATTCAGGAACATTGGAGTGCAGCCTTACTTGTCTCTTTTACTGATTTCCTTCCCTCTTCGGTTGAAGTGCCTCCGCCCAACGTGATTCGAAAGCATCTCAAAAGATTTCGTCACTGTGGACTGGCTTCATGGTTGTGTGGTAGTTGGAACCGCAGTTCGAGGGTGGCTTAATGATCACCCAACCCGTTCGCGGAGTTATCGTATCTATAATGGTCTGTTTTAGATGGAGCTACTACCTTCAACACCCAATCAGGCCAGTTGATTTGTCCAGTGAAGGTTTTGATGCAGCTGTTTCACTGGAAGTCAGTCTGTTACATCAGGCAACGTTAGAGTTATCACGGAACAATCTTGGAGATAACCACAGACCATATTATGGTACGCGATAGGGTGAAGAAGAGGTTTACGGGTTTATCCCCAGAGAGAAAATGACCCATTTGTTGCCGAACCCGGTTCTGTCACTTGTTTTCTCAGTTTCACTCTAACCATCTCCAAGAGCCTAAAAGAGTGTATTGAATTTTTTGGAAACACCTATGAAGATCATTCGTCGATAAAGCTGTACCATTTAGTCTCTTTCTATTGCTCAAGTAAAGATGCGCGAAAGTGAAAGAGAGCTCTACTGAGTCTTTTGGGTACTGGAGTGAGAGTATCAGCTTACAAATTAAGGGTCGTCACAACCCGGATCGTTTCGATCAGAACTACCCAACTAGTAACCCCATCCGGATTGGAAAAGGATCAACGATTGAGGGATCAGATCATGGTCTGGTTCAAAAGTGATCTAGATCCATTTTAGATTTTTTGAGTTAGATAGAGTGATGGATCGGATAGCAGATGACGAACCTTAGTACATACCACTCGGTATGCAAGATAATAGCATCAGATGTTGTTAAACTTTGATTAAATGCAATTGTATTGCAGCGCTAAGCTTTCTGCTGAAGTGCCAGGCCAAGAAGCCGATGGCAAGGATCCATTCAAAAACTTATTTGGGGGAATGCCACATTGAGTAGCCGTGGTAGGGAGTTCTTCCCTACCGCGTGATCTCTCTGTGCGTAACATCCCCTCAGGTTGGCCATGTTAAACTCTTCATTTGGAAATTTCCATTTGTGAGATGTTTGGCGGAAGTCATACCAGAGGAATTTATGTCAGAGCGGTTAAGGTTTCGTCAAAACTTGGCAATCCACTTGACCCGTCTCTTTCAGTCCATCTTTATCTCCACAGTATACGAACAGGACGACACATCATCACCTCTTTCATGTTGCGGTCTCGTAACGGGTATGCATGTATGCTATCTGAAGAGCTGTTTATCAAAGACCCCGCTCTGCGTAAAAGATACTTCTACTATGATCATCTCTGTCGTATTCCAGAGGACGGTCCTTTCAATCGAGAGGACTGCTTGATATCAGTACATTAACCTGACGGTCACACAAAACTTTCTTATTGGTATGCTTTCAACTTCAGACCGCAAATACCTAATAATTGAACTAGAATCCCGAGTATGGTGGTGGGATGAAGGGAGACTCCTCAAATAAAGATGGATGAGACCAACGATGCAATGACAAAAAGCGCCCTGCCCCACTAGACGTGCTTCTTCTTTGCAAGAGCTAAGTGTCCTGATACGTAAGTATCAGTCACAACAATACTGTACTTTACTAAGAAACAACCGTAAAGCCGTCCGTGGGAAGGATAACAAGGCAGTATGCCAACTACCATACACAATGTTGATTCGGGCACGTATCACATTAAAGAATAAGTCCACTATATAAATGTGCCCCACTGCATGCATATGCAGTAGACTGCATACGCCTTAGGGAAGGAGTTAATTAAAGGTCCATTGTTGACCGCTCCAGCCAGCTGATGAGGCCGGGGTTGTTGTGTACAATATCCTTACGAGTGGTTGATAAGAAGCCTACTTGGATGGTTTAAATCCCATCGTGATAGATGTGTGTCGTCCAAGTTGTAAGCAGCTCACGCTGATCGCCCATCTCCGTATGTCGGAGATGGTAAGACATCGCTGGAAGTTAAGACTTGTCCAAGGAGGCGGCAGGTAAAATGGAAGGCTCTAGACCGACAGTATTGTTGTAACATGGTTACTCGTATCACGACAGAAAAGAATGGTCAGAAGAGAACCGGACCAATAGGCTCTCCACACATGACACACCGCAAAGGCCCGACTAGCATCTCATCCTTCAATAAACGACGGCGAAAAATGTAATTGTTAAATACTCATATGCACAACATCACTCCCCCTCTGCATGCTGCAAGCATATGCCCATTTCCTCCTCGGTCAGCGTCTTGATGAACAGACACTTGCTCAGCAGATCCTGGTCCACTTGATTCTCCAGTTGATACCTTTGAGAGAAATCAATCTGCTGGAGAAGCGACTTGACGATTTGGCAGGTTTTCCTAAACTTTGAAACGTTGATCAACCTCTCATCTTGGATTTCCATAATAGGATCAGAGCGCAACTCCTCCGAGAGTATGTTGGGCCGCTCGGAATTGAAAATCAAGTCGTTCAAGTGCAGTCCCACAAAGGGAATGCACCCTTTCTGGAAATCAAGCGAGTTCATCATTGAGCGTAAAATGGTAAAGTTCTTGAATGGTTTGGTTATGTTTTCAACGTTCTTCATTATGAGGATTTCGCCCGGATTGAGTTGCGCCCATGTCTCCTTCAAGCTGGTGATCTTCTCTGAGGTGAGGGCCAGAATAATCTGGAAAACCGAGTTGAAGTTCTGCATGTTTTTGCAATGCTGCGCAACGTGGATGAGACGAGAAATAAGCACCTTCTTTTCCTTCATCTCTGTAGTGAGGAGAATCTCGCTGATGATCCAGTTCACCATCAAGTTGAACCGGGAGATGACTACGGTGAGTCCGGACTTGTGCGACCTTGCCACGTCTAGCCAACTTCCAACGGGGTCGAGTTCAGTGGAGCTTTTAAGCTCGATGAGCTCTTTCCAGTCGATGGCCGAAAGGAGTTTCTGCTCGATTAAAGTGAGATGTGTAGCGAGTGTTTTAGAGCTGTGATTCAGAAACACAGAAATATGCGTCTTGGTCTTCATTAGATCACTCAACGACGGTACACTCTCTTTGACTGTGAGCGGCACCTGTACGGGAGTCGTGAACTGAACTCCATTGCGTACAGGCGTAGAGCACGACGGGGAGTTGATTCCGAGGTCATTAACGTTCTTCTCCATTTCCAAAGAGTCAAAACTTGATTCGTGTGATGGCGTAGCACTTAGCTGATCTTGAGATACCTTGCCTTCTAATCTCATGAGTGCATACTCGATGGGGTTGAGGTCCATGCTTTGATCAGGAATGTTGGCGAGCTCGGCTATGACGTTGGCACTTAGGCCAGGAAAGGGAAGAATAAAAGATTGAGAGTTGAGCATTGAGACTTTTTGAGTGTCTTCTTTTCTGCTCTCTTTTCTGCTCTCTTTTCTGCTCTCTTCTGTGTTGCTTTCATCTTTTTTGCTTTCATCTTCCTTGATACCCTCTCTAGATCCTAGAGAAGTTCTCATATTGAAGGGAAAGTCAACGTTACGCTTCACCACAGGCTTGACTGCTTGTTCCTCATGGAAAGAGAGTTCTTGGAAGGAGTCATGGAAAGAGTCATGGAATGAATCATGAAAAGAGTCTTGAAAGGATTCATGAAAGGGAAGCTCCTGGAATGCGTCAATCAGCTGCTGCTCTCTATTAGCTTCCGTCCTCAAATCTACAAAGCCAGTCTTCTTTTTAAGAGGAGCTTCAGTGGGACTCTCCACCACGTTATGAGACAGCTCCGAGTCGTATGTGAGATACGACTTTACAGAGACTCGCTGAAACATGTCAATCGACTCACTGCTAAAGATGTCGCTTGTGCCCTCCACACCCACCGTAGATACAATTTCCGGATGCTGCTCCATCTCCATCGACTGCGACCAGTCTAAAGTGACGGAGGGAGACTGAAACGAATTGCCCTTTCTAGTGGGAGACTCTGCGAAAACGCTCGGTACGTCAGATTCTAACGTGGAGTTAAAATCACGAATGATCCCGTCTTCAAGTAGGTCGTAGCGACCCATAACGTTGATTTCCGGATCGAGTGATTTCGGCGTGGGCGCTTTCAAAATGGGTGGTCTAATTGGAACGGCAGAGGGCGTTGTGGCATGTCTCTTCCACCGCCGATACAGGTTGGCAAAGGGTTTTTTAGAGTGATGAGGTGGTGGATGTTGTTCAATGGAGGCTGCCGCTTGCTGTCTTTTCAATTCCACTTCCATCTTTTTCACAGGCGTTATAGGCACCACTCTGTTGATAGAGCTGTCGTTGAAAATGTCAACCTGTTCTAGTTGAAGCTGCTGAGGTTCACTTTTCTTTATATCCAACCCCACCAGAGAGTCCTTTGGACGGAGAAATGCCGACTTTCTGTTGATGTGAGAACCCGTCAAGGGCATAAGCGGCTGTTTCTCGTTAAACAAAAGAAGCATACTGGACCTTCTATAAGTGGGATCTTTGAGTCGTTGCAATCCCATTACCGAGACTCTATTAATGTCCATTGTCGGATCGCTCTTCAAAGGAGCAGAAACGTCTTCAGTGACAACTTCCGGCCAATACAAACTCGTTAAAGAGAGGTAGGTCTTCTTGAGGTCGTTCAGAACTTTGATTATAACGATTTTCTCGTCACCACTAAAGCTTTTCTCGCAATTATCATTAATGAGGGCGCAGAAATCAGTACGCAGAGTGTGGTTGTTGAGGAAATCGTCCTGAAAGTGGTTCAGCAGCCAGTGCCGCAAAGTGACAAAAGTCCGTATAAAAATCAGCAAATTTCGCTTTTCCGCAATCGATTCAAGTGAGCTCACCAGTCTCGACGAAAGAAGGCGCATCAGAAGCTCAGGCGTCATGAACAGTCGGAACGTAATAAAGAAATCAAGCATGAAGTCATAGTCTAGGCCTTCTGCACAAGTGAGTCTAGCCACAAGCGATACCGCGTTCACCATGTTAGGGTCCTTTGGCTGTGGCAGGTTGTGGAAAGTTGACGGTTTGAAATTCGATGCATCTTTGTCCATCTCTTAATGTTTATGTTTTGTTTTTTATGTTTACCAAACGCGCGCATAAGTTCATGCAAGGCGCTGTAAGGCGCCCCAGGCTCGCTCGCGCACGACCACCATGTCAACTCAGTCGGGTATCAGACCGGACGATGGTTTGATTGAGACGTTCAAGAAGTTCATCGATAACAAGCAGAGATGCCTTGTTGTCAAGGTAAGCAACGAGCAGCTTGTGGCTGGCTCCACCGTTGCCGGGTCTTCAACCTTGAAGCAAGACTGGGCCCTAATAAGAGATGAGGTATCCGACTGTGAGCCCAGTTTTCTTGTAGTTAAAGAAGATGGTGACGCCATGAGCCGTATTTTCATTTCTTTTGTTCCGGACAATGCACCGGTGAAAAGCAAGATGTTGTATGCCTCAAGTAAGAATACGCTTCTTCGGGAGCTCGGGAATGAGTTTTTCCATCCGCAGCTCTTCTTAACAAGTACTGATGAGCTCTCGGAAGAGTTCTGGGCCCGGCACATTGCTTCCGAGACATCCGAGAGGCCCTTGACGGAGGAGGAGAAACATCTCGAGTCGTACAACAAGTCTGAGAACCTAAATGTTGTGAATAACGACTTACAAAAACAAAAGCTTGTCAATGACGGAACCGGGCTGCTTTTCCACGTTGACGATGCATTGTCCAGTGCATTGGCTGGTATCTCGTTAAGCGAGGTTGTCATTGCTCAAATTTCTGAAAAAGAAGAGATCCAACTCGTTTCTAATGAAAAAGCGAATAGCTCAGAGATTCCTACCAAATTACCCAGTTTCCCAAGTTATGTAATTTACAAGAATGGAAACGGCGTGTTTTTCATTTACTCTTGTCCCTCGGGATCAAAGATCAAGCAACGGATGCTTGCCGCTTCCAACAAGCAGGCATTCATCAAGTACGCGTCAAACGCTGCAGGGTGTGAGTTTGAAAGAGTTGTGGAGATTGGTGACCCGGAAGATCTCGAGCTGTCAATATTTGCAAAGGAAGAAGAAGCTCCAACACATGCAACTTCAACGAGGTTCTCCAAGCCAAAGGGTCCTAGAAGAAGGTAGTTTATAAAAGTAAGATGCTTTGGTCAATATGACCCACTTGCCGGTATGTTCAAGTGTTTGATTTAATGCACAATGACCTTTTCTTTTATCAAGAGACCTTTCATTACGAAGAGCCGGTCATTGAAGCGAAGCGGAAATGATCGCACGCCGTGATTTTTTTCCTTTTTACTGATGTGGCTTATCATCAAGCGTGATTTACAGTGGAGGATAGAGAAGTACGAGTGATTGATGAATTTGGCTCATTAGATGTTTTCTCTCTCTTGATTATTCGTTCCCTTCATTACTGAACCCGTTTGGCTGCTAGATGTGACATGATGAGGCTTAGTCGGACCATTTCCTTAATATCAGCATTCGTAGTAGATGGTGCGGTGATGGCGGTGTGTTTTTATGGTATCACAAATTTGTAAGAAACTGAGATTCCCATTTGAAAGGAATCCTGTGTTTGAGAAAGCAGCTTCTTATAAGTCGTCCTCTTGCGTTGGACAAGGTGAGACGTGGACCACGATCATTAGTACGATAAAGGAGCTTCAGACACTTGCATTGTAGTATCATACGTCTGTATTGGAGTCTTATCCTTAGAAAGCACTGTACAGGCATTGATGCGTCAATAGAGGTATCCATCTCTAGTCAGTCTTTTCGCAAGTATTCAGCCAGTCTTTGAGGATTTGAGTCGCTAGCCTAGTGACTTTCTGATCTGTACAAATGTTAGAATGGAGAGAGGGGGTCAGTGCAGCGCTGTTGTTCACATAATGAGGGCGTCATTCACTGTGTGTTCATCAACAGGGTCATACTAGAGGTGGTTGTATTGACCGCAGAACTCAAGTGCCAATATTCATTCTCTATTAGTAGAGGAAATGCTTCAAACTCATCAAAGGGATGGACTCGAAACTTAGGTGGTGCCATTGAATTCACATATGCGCAACTACCATATTACCTTTGTTTATAGGAATGTTCTCTGACAGTATTTTTATACGGTTACAGATGTCTTATGAGCCCTTTTGACAACTCAGCAGATGTGATACGGGTGTCATGTTCGAAATTGACTGAACGCTATTTGAGGCCCTGTGCTGCACCCTAGTATTTCACCGATCATGTTATGAACTACAGGATAATCTCGTTAGCGAGAGAATCATTGTCGTACTATTCTCAGTGAGACTATGGTGCTAGGATGGCAAGAACCACTTTTGATACAGGAGAGAGCGGCTTTTGTCAGCGGCAGAGGACATAGGCAGTGGAAGCTGATTGGTATTGTAGTTGTTCGTAGGTGAGAAAGATCCCATTTGGTGTATATGAAAATGTATACCTGAGTTTAATCTCACTTCTCGATCTCAATCTGAATAATTCTACGCATGCGGAACACCCTTATACGTATATCGTCTGCATGCAGCCATTTCTCTCTCCTCTCATTAATACCACGGTTAGAACCACTGAAGAGCCCATGAGGTCATTCCCACACTCACCGGATTTCATTTCGGGTCCGATCTGGATTCATGTACATTAAGGCCGTATTAAAGCATTCCGCGCTCATCTCCTCGGATGAAGACAGCCTGAATCTGATATCAGAAGCCTCCGACCAAAAACTCACCAAGAGAGATTCGGGTTACCCTTTATGTAACCGCGGGCCAGTCCAGCCTTTTTGAGAAAGTCTACTATTATGTAACCCCACGCACATGTTGTTAGCATATGCGATGAGACGATCATCAAGTCGACTGATCTCAAATAAAGCTCTTTTGTAGGACTATTCAGTACATAGAAGCAGGTGGTAATGTCCCTCTTTATTGCTTCCTATCCGTAAGCTATTACTGGACCACACATAGGCTTTATGATGTACGTGCAATTATGTATATTGCACTTGTGTTCTCACTCCAACAGGATGAAGCCACTTTAAGAGCACAAAGCAGATAGCCCTCAAGGGTTCGAGAGAAGGTGGTTTGGAGTATAACAGTAATGTACCGAATAGGAACTGAATTGCAAACCCAGAACTAGTAAGTTGCAGCACCATTAAACTCCAACATGGATGGTGGTGGTTTATGGCAAGATTGAAAGCAATGGAGTAGGAGCATATAGAAGAGCTGAACCTTTCAATTTAAATGGCTTGAGCCCCTTTGAGCCCCTTATTCGCTTCAGATATTGTCTTGAGATCTGCGGGATTATGAAGCGAGGTTTTCTCCACTATCCCCTTCTACTGACAAGGTTAAAAGTACAGTAGTTCTAGAAAGATAATGCATTGTCTGAAATAATAAACCGAAAGAAATGAAATGATGCCCCAACCCTGAATGTCCATAATGATGTTACTAATTCTCTGCAAAGTCAGCCTTTTGATGCCTGTTTAGTATGGGAACAGACACAGACCGGTGAACCGAGTTTTTACCCTTTGTAGGGGCCGTTCCTTTGGAGATGCCCGTGGCTGTGTTTGTTCGTTTAAGAGACTTTTTATTACTCTTTCTTTTACTCTTGTTAGCCATCAAAGAATTCACATCCGTGAAAACTATTTGAAACTTGGATTTTTGCTGTGGAGGAGCAGGAGCACGAATCAAAGGACGCGATTGCGGCTCAGAAAATATACCGATAGCCGGTTCAAAGGCAGAATTGCCGTTGATCACGTGCGTGCATGGACGCTGTTTGCCAGCATTTTTTGCAGGAGTAGGACTCGGTGGAGCCATATCTTTGACGTTTCTCTCCTTTTCAGTCTTTGTAGAGTTTACAATGATTGTGGAGGGAGACGAAAACTGTCTTGTAGAGTTCTTCCCCGGTGTAATGAATTTACTCGTTATATTTGCCTGACTCGGCGTATTGAAGCTTACTCCGTTCCGCTCTTTTAAAGGAGAACGAAGCTTCTTGAGATTAGGCGTACCGAACCCCAAGTCGCCCTCTTTGTTTCCGCTCGCAAGAAGAGCCCTAAAGAGTTGCGATCCCTGGTAGTCTGGGAGGTTGCCGTCATTGATAAAATCATCAATATTTATCGACTTGCCAAACGGGGTTTGCCCATCCGGGTATAGCCCCCGCTCCATAAAGTATGGATCTAAAAGCGCGTTTCTTGAAGGCGTGGACCCGCCGATGATGGGCACATCGTTAGCCTGTGTATTAGGACGGGAAAGCTGAGGAGATGGGATTTGGAGGAAGTCTGAGTTGATTGTTTTGTCGATAAACGGTGTCCATCCAGTTGATAAGTTCCCATAAGAAAAGTCTGTGGTCTGGTGCTGGAAGGTTTCTGCGTATTGAGACTCGTTCATGTTTGCCGAGGGCGAAGAGCTTAAGTAATTTCTCCTCCCGGTCATATCAATGCTTGCTTGTATTTACTTGAAACGATCTTGTAAGCACGGTGTAAGGGTGCGAGCAGGGGTATACAGGGTATTCTGACATGGGTTGCCCGAAATGGGTTTAAAAGCGTGTTTTTTTCAGCCGGGAGTGATTAAGGGTACCTTAATTGTGGATGGGATTGCGGTGAGTGAATTTTACGAGGCTTTCTGGGGGGTTTTAGTGTAGCCGAAGAGGCCCAGAGAAGTAGGAATAAACACGCGAATCTTCTATGCGGGGTTTCCTAACTCTGAGGCGAAGAGAAAGATATGATTTAATTCCCTTCAGAGATGATTTGAGAACTATTTGGATAAAGTGATATTTGTCCTGCATAATTCCCCTTAAACTTGAATACTCTTCGTAGCGAGGCGAACATAAGGTGACAGTGAGTTGCTTTAAGAGATGGTGTACTGCATGATAATTAGACTCTTACCTTTTAAGGAACAAGGTTCATTGTCATTTGTAATCAACATTATGGGGATATTTCTAGCGCTTAGAGCTTATCATAGAAGCGTTTTAGTGACCTCGCCTACAGACAATTAGTGTCGATAGTGCCGCAATCACAAAGAGAGGCTTGATGCTCCACTATGCAGGTTACATTCGGTGTATGCTTCATTTCAATGGGAAGATTAATGAATAAATGACTTTTTGCAGTTCAGTTTGAAGGTATGTGGCTGCTCAAAGGAAACAACTCGGTACATAGATAGATTTTGACTTTTAGTAGACATTGATTTATTTACTTAAGTGGTTAATGCATTTACTACAGTCCTCAGACATCTGTCAAATGGTGGATTGCATGCTTTAAAGAATGCAGTATTTCAGATCAATTCAAGAGTCTCCTTTAATTGAATCTCAACACATCTTACTTGTAGGAAGAGGTTCAGGGAGCTCTGGATGGTCCGGACGTGCCTGAGTGGCTCTCACAGATGTCAAACCAACGTCATGTAAGAATTGGAGCAAAGGTCGCGATAGCACCGAGTAGAGAAAGAAGAGACATTCAAAGATTCTGAAACCTTGATGCACTTATTGAGGCTACCAGACTGAGAAGCCGATGTTCCGCCCAACGAAATGGCATTCACCTAATTCAACCTATGGATCGTTGTTGAAAAGGTTAGAGTAAGCTGAGTAAGCTCGAAGCAATGAAACGTTGTACGCAAAAAGATGAACTCATATTATCCGAGAAAGGAAGAACAAGATAATCCCTGTGCTCAAAAAGGTGTCAAGCTATGTATGAGTTGTTATATTTTGCCTCACTCCAACGACAACAGCTATATTATTACTGCTCTTCAATACATGAAAAGTGCATAATATGCATCAAATGGGAGACGGTGCCCGTGGCGGCTCAACTCAGTCGTATGCCAGGAACCAGACCGCTTGGATCGAGGCCAAAAACAAAATGTCTCGATGTAGGAAGAAGACCTGAGAATCTATACAGAGTCTTTTTCATGGTAAACTACACTTACAGTGTGATGCTTACAAAAAGAGCTGACCAGATCCACATAAAGAGACCTAAGATAATATTGCTGACACGGTGATATTGTTGCGACAAAAGGGTATGGAATAAATCTTTTCTGAGTATGGCTGAAGCCAACACAGCAACCCGTAATCACGAAACTTGGTCAAGACTAAAGCGTTCACCCATTAAACTTCCAAGATTTATCTCGAAATAGCGCACGACGCCTCTTTCGCATTAACGATCTTGCTCCTCGACAATCCACAGACTAATATCATCTGTAAAGAAATCCATTTCGTCGTGCGATCATTTCCGCTACGCTTATATGATCTGACTCCTCTGATTCACAGACTATAATGTCTTTAAAGGTTTCAGAAGACCGGAAATCAGCTTTTTTGACAAGTAAAACGACGACTTATTGGGGAGCTTTTGGAAGCTGAAGTGATTAAAACGAAATTTGTTGTGAAAAATTATTGACACTCCCGGTGTACTTTGGCTGTCCGTACCCCTTTCGTCATCCAAACTGCTGTGAAGGGAGACCAAAGGGCAACAAGGAGTTCCTCTGTGAATGTCAAATCCTTCATCAAATCTCTGAAATCGTCTGTCAATTCTCCAGGATCAGCAATGTTGTCATGGCTGTTTGTTCAGACTAACTGTATACATCGCGCGCAGTCTCATTCTCTCGCGATTGAGATGACGTTCACTAGCAGCAGAAACAGAAGGGTAAGCTGTAGAAGTAATACTTGAAGGAGGTTGATAAGATTTGTTCAGAAAAAAATAATGAAAAAGAAAAGGTACGGTAAATGCAGTTACGGAGTAGTATCGACAGTTGATTTGAAAGAACCGTATCACACATATGAAAGGTCACCAATGCTAAGTAGAGGTTACACCCTTACATAGTAGGCTATCGTTTGCAAGTATAGCATGCAGCAGTAGAGAAAGTATAAATGATTTAGTGATGGAACGACGTAGATCATTGGATGACTACAAAGAATGAAGTAACAAAGGGAAACGTTGTGAGATTGGGTTATGGAAACCATTCAACGCTCTGTGGTGTTTGGATGCGTGAGATAACCTGCGCACAAGCACATCCTTACATATGATTTTTGCTGCGTGATGAGTTATAGCTTCTCAGCTTACGCTTCGTCGCAACTATTGAAAACCACTTCATTTTAAAGCTGCTTAATCAAGCCTCAAACTTGCTTGGAAGCTGCTTTGCCTCAAAGCTAATTCAAGATCATCTCTTCCGCTTCGATTCAGAGATGCCTTTCATGCACGAACATGCAACAATATGCAACCAATGTTTATATTTCCGCTCGCACTCAAAACACAAACATGAACGAGATCAAGTCCACGCAGAGTCTGACGTCTGATCCAAGTAAAATGGAGAGCCCTGCTTTGGCTGACTCCACGGGAAAGAGAAACAAAAAGGGGTATGCCATGAACCAAGACTTCAATCTGTCAGCATCGAACGACTGGACGTCTTCAACGCGTGAATGGGAGCCTCAAGACGATTTAAACTTCCCCAATCAGGACTCGGTAAACCAGGCAACTGTGCAGAGAAACGACGTAGAACAGGAAATCCCCGCGTGGAAGAAATTCGCCATAGCGATGGGACAAAAGAAGCTTGAAGTAGAACCCAGACTGGAACGGTCTGAAACAGAGTACACGCAAGACACCTTTTCCAGTGAGTCACACAAGCTTACGCACAACTCACGTCAGGACGGATCAGGGTCACCGTTAAAGATATTTGCTAACAAGCACGATACGTACACGCAGGTCAAGTTGGACAAGCTTCTCAATCGGTTCGATACGGAGAAAGAGCCTCAAACTGAAGAGCCCCAAACTGAAGACTATATGAGGAACGCTAACGATGTCTTCAACGGGATTGTGATCAAGGGTGTGGGCGACAACAAATCGAAACATCCCACAACGGACGACACATCCAACTATACATCTGACGATACATCTGAGAGCGAGCAGGAAGAGGCATCGTTCCAAAGTCGATCTGTAGATAAAGTGCAAACCCCCCATCTGAAAGAGCCGGACTCGATTTTGTATCATCACGAGGAACAATCCACTCCTACTATGAAGAAACAAAAGCCTCGCAATATGAAGTTTATTCCGCCCGACAACTACCAAAATATGGTTTTCGACAAGCGGTTAAACAAGTTTGTGAACAGGCGTGAAAGAAGCATTAACGAAGATAGTAAACGAGACGAAAATGACGAAAATGTAGCAGCTTTGGAGGCCATTGACGATTTGTCTACAGCTTCCCTTAATGCCACAAGACCAGAAGTCTCCTTCAGACTTCCCTCAGATCACGAAGACACCACCAGTGACATTGGTAAAAGCGACTGGACAAGGAATATCACCACTGTGTCTTTTAGTAACCGTTCGAAATTGGGGTTAAAAGATATCACCAATGTGTCGCAGATGGAAAATGTTTCCTTCTCTCAGTCGCGCACAAAGCTAATCACGTGTCTCACGGACGTGAAGCCTAACGGACGGTGGGATAAGATTACTGAACTAATCTTGAACAAGCTGTCGCTTTCCAATTTGAAAGATTTGGCTGAATTTGTTCCAAATCTGCGTTTCTTGGAAGTCAATTCAAACTCTCTTCAGTTCCTTGATGGAATACCTGCCAAGACTCAAAGTGTCAGTGCTTCTCACAACGAAATCTCTGAACTTGCCCCCTTTACAGCGTTCCCCAACTTGCAGCTTTTAGATGTTTCTTTCAACCTCTTTTCCAATTTGAACAACCTCAAATCGCTCTACAATCTCAAAAAGCTGTGGATCAACAACAACGAGATCAACAATCTTGCCGGGCTAGAGCATCTGAAAATGCTAGCTTCCTTAGACCTGTCTGGCAACAAGATCGAAGGGGAGCTCAATTTCGAGCAAATAAGATTGCCCATGCTTGAGGAACTTCAGCTTTCGAACAACTACATAACCTCCATTGCGGGGCTTGCAGACTTGCCATTCTTAAGGGTACTCAAAGCAGACAACAACCAGCTTCATGAGATTGTGGAGCCTGATTCAAAGCACAAAAATCTGAAAAAAATGTCGCTCAAGTGCAACAAACTAACTCATTTAGAACTGAAATGGTTCCCCCACTTGAGGAGCCTAAATCTGGACGGCAACACCGATTTGCAAAAAATCTCCAGTATTTCGCATCTTGATTTTTTGCACGATCTCAGTATCAAAATGGTGGAGTCTCCCACCGTTCACCAGCAAATGCTGAAACTTGGTGGGAAGCAGGTGTTGAAGATGCAATTGTCGGGATCGAAATTCGATCTTTCAATCTTTCCAATTCTCTCGAAAAACTTTGGAAGCCTCGTCAATTTGAACCTTTCGTCTATGGGATTAAAGCAGCTGCCTCTCACTTTCCACCACATGTTCCCGCAGTTGCAAATACTGAATCTCAACTTTAACTCGATCGAGTCCATCTCTCCTCTGTGTGGGCTGCCTAACCTAAAGGTGATTTTCTTGGTGAGCAACAACATAGACGGTCTTCCGCACGTTTTGCAGGCACTTTCAGACTCTCGTGCTTCGCTTAAAAATCTGGATATGCGGCTGAATCCCATAAATGCCGGGTTTTATCCATTTGTTTTCAGTCCCGAGGAATCTCTCACCGCTAAAAGCAGTCCACCAATCCAGCTAGAAACTCTGGACGACATAGAGAGCTTTGAGATCAACCACAACACCATCATGCGGGATCAGCAATGGGAGAAGAGGGATTCTGAGCATTTGCGGATCCTCAAAGAGATTCATTTCCGAGGCGCCAAAGATAAAGATATCTTGATGAAGCGTCTTGATTACGATATGTTTCTGATTAACTTTCTGCACCGGCTTGAAGTTGTTGACGGGAGGAGTGTTACGAGGAGTTTGAGGCTGGACATGAAACTCAGGTTTAATGAGACGGTGAAGCGGTGAGTGTGAGGAAAGAGTATATTTGCATTACATTTATTTTCGAAAATTGAATCTTTTTTCGACGAAGTATAAGCTGAGGAGCTATTATTCATTCTACAGCAAAAAGCATATGTAAGGATGTGTTTGTGACGCAAAATGTGCCACGCATCCAAACACCTTAAATCGTAACCTCCTTTGTTCATCGTCTGTAGTCATCCTATGATCTTGGCCATGTCATTCCATCATATAAACATTATACTCTCTCGACAGCTGCACGCTATATTCGAAAACTATAGCCTAGCCGATACGTAAGGGTGTAACCTCTACTTTACGTACCGGTGGTCTTTCATTCTTGCGATACGGAAAATATTGTACGTCAACTGTCTGTCGGCCAAATTTGAAATAAATCGGCTTTTCAAGGTTGCCCAAAGAACTCGAGCCGCCATCGTACAACTAGTCATCTACATAAGCAAGAAGTCTCACTGGTTGATGTTATAATCATAGCCTTCGT
The DNA here is from genome assembly GCA_030570875.1 of Citeromyces matritensis. Classification (NCBI taxonomy): domain Eukaryota; kingdom Fungi; phylum Ascomycota; class Pichiomycetes; order Pichiales; family Pichiaceae; genus Citeromyces; species Citeromyces matritensis. The sequence goes on from JAJLWQ010000046.1 coordinate 23,753, forward strand.
CGCAACCGGACATCACCCTGTCAGCCATATTCTCATTGACCATGGGTCCTCAACACGAGCGAGCTCTCTTGGTTAATGCATGATTGCTTTCTCATTCGAAACAACTATTGGCTGATTACAGTAGTATGACCAGATTTTTGCGGAACCCTATCTCTTTCCTTTCGAACAGCAGCACTTGAAAGGCGGCTCGTGAGGGTTGATCTCAGAAAAAATAAGTGTCAAAATATTACCGTTTACCGTCTTGATTCTTCATGTACTCACTGTCTTTGAAATGGTAGGAATTCCAAGATGTTTGCATATAGTGTATTCGATGTTTAACTCACCAGTGTGAGTGAAATAAAAGAGTAATGCGGCTTTTATCGCCCACAACTCCATGTATTTGTGAGCTTCAATCTATTGAGCCTTTGTACAACTACCGGAGACAGTCTCCAGTAAAATATCTGTAACACTGGACGCTAATCATCACGCCATCTGCGTAAGCGGGCTTTAGTTTTGAGACTCTTCTCCTGTGGTACAAACAGCTGATTCAGTCTGCAGTGATAACTGGACATGAGAAAAGGCCAAGAATGATCTGCCTGACAGTCCATCCTTTCTTCTCTCGAGCATCTCACTGACACTCAACAGTCGATGCACCCTTCCCTGACTTCCCTTTAGCTATGCCTGTTTTCGAATCCGTGGGCCACATAAGCGTTCAGTCGGGGTTCTCGAATTAGGCGCCGGCCAATGACCATTTCTCGAATGTATCTTTGAGCAACAGTTTCTAGATACAGAGTGTGAGCCGACAAATTGATTGACTATCACAAAACGGTTACTTTCACATAAAGATCCGTTATACTTATCTCTCAATGTCAGCAAAGCGGGGCACCTAGCTCAGGCGATTAGTTTGAGAGAAGCTCATCTTAGAGTTTGGCCCACTAATTCAAAAAGGCCTTACTTTGATACTTCGATCTACAAATTCTGCGGGTAGTGAAGTAAGGAAAGGTCCGCAATGGCCTCTTAAGAAGAATACTATATAGAGATTGTCAGAAGGTATACAGGTTTACAGATAGCGAAATAATCTTGTGCTCCCTCAAGACCCTGTTATCGTATTCATGATTTAATGAAATCACATGGCGTAGATCATAGGATGACTGCAAAGAATGAAGAAACAACGGTTATGTTGTGAGATTGGTTCTGGAAACTAAGGTGGTTGGATGCGTCACAAACTTTGCGCACCGTTCTGCGTCACAACACATCCTTACATATGCTTTTTGCTGGGTAAGAATTATAGCTTCTCAGCTTACGCTTCGTCGCGAAATGTATCAACTCAAGTATCTCAAGATGCCGTCTTTGACGGTAAAGGGCGGCAGAAACCGGGAGATCAAGTATGAAATGCTACTTACAATCACAAATGATCTGGGAGACGAGCTTCTCCATGAAAGTATATCTCTGACTACTGAGATCAAAATGCTGCCCTCTTCAGCCATTGGTCAGAGAGGAGACTCTCTTGATGATGTTCTCACCTTCTCACTAGATAAGTGGAATGATCTTCCTACGCTGGAGGTTCTCCGGAGTCAGTGGGTGGGTGGATCAAGAACCTTACCATTGTCCACATTCATAGACGTCGTAAAGGTAGGCAGCAAACTCAAGGCCATCGGAAAAGATTTGTACATCGTTTCAAAAACCTTTTGTACTACCAGTTCAACCAATCTCACTCACCAATTGAATGCGACACCTGACTCTGAAGAGATATTATCGCTCACAAGACAGTCATTTTGTCCTTTGGAGTGTAAATATTATGTCACAAATGACATCTCTGTGACTCCATGCGTCTCTCTCCCTATTCTTCTTGTAAATGATAGAAAGCTGGTAGTTGATGGGAAGTACACAACTCCACGGTACTTTTCCATAGAGCTGAGGCTGGAGAATGGCCAAACTCTGGGAATCATGCAAGAGTCGAGCAACGGCATAGCGCGGCATATTTGGGATGCCGGACTCAGAGTTAGCGTCATGTTATCCACGTTGACAGAAGGCTGTAGGATGGAGAACATTCTAGAGTTGGGTACAGGAATCGGTGTCGTTTCTATGGCTTTGGCAAAAACGTTTCCTCAAGCCAATGTCGTCGCTACAGACCTTCCTGACGCTGAAGAGTTTACAGTGAGGAATGCCATAATCAATGATGTGGACGTTACCTTTCGTGAGCTTGACTGGGAAGATGAGGAGAGCAAAGTGTCTGACTGTCAATGGGACCTTATCATTGCGACAGACTGTACTTATAACGATAACTACTACGATGCGTTTCTCAGTGTGCTTTGTCGTTTGGCAGGCAAGAAAACCAAGGTGGTGATTGCACACAAGCTGAGAAATCTCCACGTTGAGGAGACGTTTTTCCAAAGAGTGATTAAACACTTTATCTGCCAAAAAGAGGTGTGGCTTCTTGCTCCAGACGAGAGTGTTCATGTGGGTTATTATGAGAGGTGAGTGTACCTTTTAAATACGGCTTGTATTTCTGGCTTGACTCAAGGTATTCGCCAGTGAAAAAGCTGAAGAGCCTTGTTTGGACAAAGTGACACTTCACAAATGACAGGCAATGTCAGAACTCAGTAATGGAGATAGAGATCGTTGAGATTGTCCAAATACTGAATTGACGGAGTACGTCGATATGTCGAGGTCATGTTTGTTTTTTTACCATGATAGGGAGATTCACTGGAAAGAGCAGTTTTTGGAGATGCTTTTTTGTAAGAATATTCACTCTTACATGTGAAGATTGAAAGTTTGCTTTTCCGCGATTCGAAATAAAAGTGGAGCTGACCACCACTGATTTACGTTCCTTGTGCGATGTAGTTGTTTACATTGGTAAAATCGAGCGGATCGAAAACACTTATAAGGCAACTTGGCAAAGCGTGCTTGAAGCTGGCGGTGGAGTCATTGCAGGAGAAGATCCTTTTGCAGTGCAAGATGATGTGAGTTCAACATTGTCGATAATTATCGTGTGACGGCTCCCTTTGAGGTTGAGGGAGACAAGCATATTCTTTATCTTGACTCGTGGATCAATCCTAGACCCTGTCTTGAAAGGTATCACAGTTTAGTCTTCTCTTGCATCATCTCTCCAAATCGTCTACTGAAACACACGTTCTGGGTGAGACATTAAGAGAGTCTAGGTACTTGACGATTTTGTGTTTTGGCGGAGTGAAAAACGACAGATTTTTTCGTCGTTGTCATTAGAGTTCATGTGGACCTGCCAAGTGGTTGCTTCAAAAATACGAATCACAAACAATTGAACCTCCAATAGAGGCCCATGCATTGACTATAACTCGACTGAGGGTTTCACCGAATAATCAGTACTTTTCGAGATATCGACAATTTCCCCTATGGAAGAGGTTCGGAGAGGAGGATTGCAATTGGAACTAGTTAGACTTCAGGAGAAGGCGACACAGGACTGCGCTAGGCTCCCAACTGACTCGAAAGCAAAGTCGTTTGTTACAGCCGCTCTTGATAAGACAATCACATGCTGGAGTCTTTAAGGTGACGGAGTTGAATTGAAAAATTCATAAATGTTACTGAGCCTGTGACTGCAATAGACCAACGTTCTAACAAACTATGCGTTTTGACTGCCGGACTCGAGCATTTAATATTTCTCTATCGTGTACTTAGCCGGAGTGATGATGATGCGTAAGTCTGGGACATTACAACCAAAAGAGTTGTTACCAAATGTCTTTATTTGAGTGGCTTACGATGATTATATGTGTTGACAAAGCACGTACGTGGAATACTGGATACTAACACTTTGAGCACGTACGTCATAAAATCTATCTGTGGTCCAGCATAATAGCTTACTGGATAGGAAGAAATAAAGAGGTACACCACTACCTGCTTCTATTTAGTGACCAAGTGTCCTACGGATAGAGCCTGATTCGAGATCAGTCGTCTTAGCATAAGTCCATTATGATGGTCGCACCATTGCTCTAAGCGATTGACCGCATATCCTAACAACATATACGTGGGGTTACATAATATTATGTAGCATACTTTCCCAGGAAGGCCGGATTTGCCTGCGGTTACATAAAGGGTAACCCGAATCTCTTTTGGTGAGTTTTTGTTCGGAGGCATCCGATATCAGATTCAGATAGCTTGCTGCACAATGTATGTCCTTGTTGCTAGATCAGTCCCGGAATGAACACCGGTGTCCGGGGCGTATGCGAATGACTCAATTGGCTCTTGAATGGTTCTAATGGCGGTATGAGAAGAGAGAATTGGCTGTATGCAGATGCTAGACATATAAGAATGGTGTTCCGCATGGCGGGAGAACATCCAGGAGCTGATCCAGATGATCTGAGATGATCTAGGACATGAACCATGGCATTCACATTTGATTCAGACTACGATCCGGATAGAGAATGGAGATACAGATATACAGATACACCAACAAGCATTTTACTCACCAATGAACAACTACAGTACTTGTCAGCTTCCATTTCCTATATGTCCCCTGCCCCTAACAATATGTACGTCAGAACCAGCTCATTGGTCAACATTTTACGAAAGTGAAAGGTAATGTCCAGTATGGCCATGGGAGTATCACCTCCAATAGTTCCTTCTACAACTGTCACCACTTGCCCTAAAGGAGACATCCTCACGACCGAACAATTGTGCCCCGCTGTCTCTTTTGGGTCTAATTACGTGCATGAGCTGCTGCATGATTGTGCATATTCACCCGCCAAAACTCCCAACAAAGAGGCTGGTGTAGGGATGTCATTCGCTGCAAGTTGGTGCGGAGAAGATGAAATTACGTAATGATGCGTCCGGTGGTATATAAGGGAATGGCCCCACCGTGGATCATCACAATGATTAAGAACTTGGTCAAAGTTTCTTCAAAGGCGTCAGTTCCATTGGCCTTTCGCCTTTATTCGACAAAGGTTCCACTCACAGTTCCTATTGAGCTTCCCAACTTGGGAGGCAGACGCATCGAACAGCCGACTGGACTATTCATTAACAACCAGTTTGTTCGCTCTGCTCAGGGAAAGACTTTTGAGGTCATCAACCCTTCTACCGAGGAAGAGCTGGCTCAGGTGTACGAGTCGCGTGAAGACGATGTCGACACTGCCGTAGACTATGCCACTGCTGCTTTTGACAGCTGGTCAACGGTGGACCCAGCATTTCGCGCCGGGTGCTTATATAGACTAGCTGATAAGATTGAGGAGCACGCTGAAGAATTGGCTGGACTGGAGTCTTTAGACAACGGTAAAGCCCTTATATCGGCAAGAGGAGACATACAGCTTGTAGTTGCGTATATCCGTTCTACCGCGGGAATTGCCGATAAGATTTTGGGTAGTGTTCCTGAAACCGGAGAAAGTCATTTTTCGTTTACGAGAAGAGAAGCTATCGGAGTTTGCGGACAAATCATTCCTTGGAACTTTCCGCTCTTGATGTGGTCTTGGAAAATCGCACCAGCGCTGGCTGCTGGTAACACTGTAGTTATGAAGACTGCTGAGTCCACTCCACTATCTGCGCTTTACGCTTCTCAATTCATCGAAGAATGCGGTTTCCCGGCCGGCGTGTATAACATTCTCTCGGGATTCGGCAAGATCACCGGAAACGCTCTTGCGCTCCATCCCAAAATCAAGAAAATCGCATTCACAGGCTCCACCGCTACGGGGAAACACATTATGAAATGTGCTGCTGAGTCCAACCTGAAAAAAGTCACTTTGGAGCTTGGCGGAAAATCCCCCAATTTGATCTTTGCAGACGCAGACATGGACGCCACGGTAAGAAACATTGTTTTGGGCATTTACTACAATGCCGGAGAAGTGTGCTCTGCCGGATCCCGTGTGTACGTGGAAGACTCGGTGTACGACCAGGTTTTGGAGAAACTCAAGGTTGCTTCAAACGAGCTGATTGTAGGAGACCCATTCGGCGAGGGAGTTTTCCAAGGAGCTCAGACTTCGAAAAACCAGCTCGACAAGATCCTCAGCTACGTGGACATTGGTAAGAGCGAAGGAGCCACTCTTGTTGCAGGAGGAGAGAGAATTGGCGATAAGGGATTCTTTATCAGACCAACCATTTTCGGAGACGTTACCGAAGATATGAGAATCGTAAGAGAAGAAATCTTTGGCCCTGTTGTTGTTGTCTCCAGATTTTCAGACGTGGACGATGCCGTGAGACTCGCAAACAACACTAGCTACGGTCTGGCGGCTGGTATCCACACCACCAATGTCAACACTGCTCTCAATGTGGCGAGAAAGATCAAGGCTGGAACCGTGTGGATCAACACTTATAACGACTTCCACCCTATGGTTCCTTTCGGAGGGTTTGGCCAATCCGGTATTGGCAGAGAGATGGGCATTGAAGCTATTGACAACTACACTCAGGTGAAGGCTGTTAGAATGAAGTTGCAGCAGTGATGTTTAAAATGAAGTTTTTTTTTTGATTGAGTGAAAGTAGATTGCAGGTTATCTCTGAGCGAAGCGGAAGTAGATTGCAGATCATCTCTAAAGCGAAGCGGAAGAGATGGTCTTGAATAAATTCGTGGTTTTCGTGCTTGATATGAAGTGCTCTCACTCCCTGAAGAATCTCAATGATTTCTATACTCGCAAACACTTTATTCTATGTTCTGTTTTTGGATAATACGCCGTTAGACTTTGATAGCTTTACTCTAGTTGAAAAAGGGATCATTTTCTGTGTACTAATGCTTTCTGGCCTGTGACTTATAAAACTTCGGAGAGGAGACAAAAGCAGAGAAAGCTCAGTCTGCCTTTTATTACTCATTTCAGGTCTTGCGGCTGATATTCTGAATAAATACCAAATACCTTTCCATCCTTTTGATGATCTGATAAACTCCTGCGGGGCCAAGAAGCTTTGCGAAGAGCGATGAAAAGAGATTCCTCACAAAGTATACGAGCCAGATAATGTACACTGTAGACTGTTTTCAGAAACGATCATGTTGTTTAGTATTAGTTGACTCACTGCTAGATACAAACCGGTAAATATATTGCTGACTAGAGAGGGCAAGGTTGATTAACCATTGCTCCTTTCAATCATTTTATGGTAAAGCCCCTGCTCGATTACTCAAATAAATCTATAAGGAGAAGGGTTAGCTTTTTTCCGAGCATGCTGCCATTGTCTCTCCCGTTGATAATATAACCTTTATCCAAGGGTTCACTTTCTAAGAATGCCTGTTTGTCTCATGGTTCCGCTTTTCATGACAAATTTAATGAATAGGTCCAGAAAACGAAGCGCAACAAATGGCTTTGGAAAAATCTGTGGTTAAATACCCTCTCCCGTATAAAGAATTCCCTCATCTTCCACTGAGGCGTTATGGCAGACTGCAGTTTCTTAATAGCTTAGTCTACGCATGTCGAGCGGGCACTGAGAATTATATAGTGCATGATATTCAGTCACTTTTTTCTTTAATGTGTCACGTTCTCTGAAAATGAGCTTCTGCTCTTTTGTTTTTATCTTATGCAACATCTGAGAGGTTTGCAACGAAGCGGCTATAATTCATTCCGATGCATACGTAAGGATGTGTTTGTCACGCAAATTGTGTCATGCATCCAAACACCTTGGCGCCTTGAAGAGTTTCCAAAACCCAATCTCACATCATTTCCCTTTGTTACTTCATTCTTTGTAGTCATCCTATGATCTATGCCATGTCATTTCATTCAATCATTTATACTTTCTCGACTGCTGCATGCTATACTCGCAAGCGATAGCCTACTCGATGATGTACGTAAGGGCGTAACCTTTACGTGATGGTGACCTTTCATTCTTGCAAACAGAAAAAGATCGATTGTCGATACTAAACCTCGTAACCACTTTTGCCTGTCCCTTTTCTTTATGATTATTTTTCTCTGAAGACAACTTTTGGTTGTTTTACCTCCTTCAAGTACTGATGCTACAGCTGACCCTTCTACTTCTGCTGCTAGTGAACGGAGACATCAACCCATTTCCGACACCGAGTGACAAGACTGCGTGAGAGACGTAAATCTTCTACTTTCCATAATCAGGTAACAGCTGCTTCTCACAATCCTCCGGTATTTAAATGGGCAATTTTTTATTGAGGTATCGAAACCCCACTAGCCTACACTACTTACTTCTTGTGAGGAGGAGCTGATTGCCTTATGTGGATGTGCCGAATGGAACATACTGGGCCAACCAGTTTCTAATACTCATCGTTAAATTCAAGATAGACCTGAAATCAAGCTTCAAGGATGAATGACTGGACGAGACTCCTCCCTCTTCCCATGAGAGCCAGATTTGAGGTCACAAGTACACCCGAATACAACCAAGGTAAGGTACACACATTCTAATAATGCAACACCAAACTACAACCCAATAGTCTCGTTTGATCTTTCACAAACATCATTTGAAATGGTGTTGAAGTTTTGTCACTGAATTGTACTACAACATGAGTACGTTACAGGTGTATAATATTCTGTAAATCGTTAAAATGAACTTCTATGTGAAAAAATAAAACAAATGTGCAAGTGGTAAGTAGGTGGAGAGCGCACCCCCCCCTGCATTATTCAAGGTTGTTCTGTTGTGACGTTGTTCTCAGTGAGATCCGTACACTGTGGCATGAGTAGGTATTCCCTCTCGCGATATTTTTGTATAGCTGCCACAGAGAGTAATGATCTTTTATCCTCTCAGACAAAACCCCGAGTTTCATGATGGGAATGCTCTTTCAATCAAGCCAGCATCAGATGTATGAACTCACACACATTTTTAAAAGTTCAACTCTTGTTGATCTTATGCAGCAAGGTTTTGGTCTTATTACGATCTTGAGCTTTATATTTACGCCCTCTCATGAGCCAGTGAGCATCATCTCACTCGCAACAAGTGATGGCCACCTCAAATAATTCGATAAAAGTGATTCTTCATGCAAATGCTATTCTTATAATGCTAATTCTATGCCACTTTATCCTCTATAATCCTCTCCTCTCTAAATTTATATGGCACCTCCCATATCACTGACCCTACAAGACAAGTCACAGTCACCAAAATGAGGGCTATTCCGTAGATGACAGACATCACCTGAAACACTCTCCAGTTTGTCATGTCAAAGAGCTGATGCTGCGCAAGTGACATTGTCCCCATGGGAAAGGTCATTGCCCACCAGGTTTTGTTGAACACATTTCTCCCGTAGGAAACTATAGTGGCCACAGCGACAAATGTGAAAAAGTATCCTAGTGACACCAGCGACAGACATGTAAGGGACGCACAAAAGTGGGCCACTGGTCCTAGAAACGATTGCTGGTTGAAGAACGGAAAATGACCACTTTGCAAAAGGTCATCAAAGTTATGCGCATGCAGCATTACCCCGTAAGACGCCTGCCCCATTATGCCTATTGGAATGAAACTGGAAAACATCAACGCACGCGGTGGGATCTTGTAGAGGTAGAGCTTCCAGAAATATACCGCAATGACGGGGAAAGACTGCAGAAGGGCATTGCACCACAGTAGGAAACTCACCACTAGAGTTAACGTTTTCAGACTTTCCGGTAGCAGCGGAACCAGTAACGATCCACTGGAAGAGCAGACAGTGAGTGGTACAACGGGTAGGAGAAGGGTGGCGTTAAGTCCGTGCTTGGGTTCGATTTCAGCTCGACTTATAAGCATAAAAGTAACCACCCAAGCTGTGAATAAGGTCATTGCTACATTGACCCACCACATTACGTATATAAACCATATCCAATTGTTTTTCCCCTCTGTTATCAGCGCCAACATATTAACGATGGTGACATGTCCCATGGGATAACATCCTAAGAAAGCCGCTTCTTTTGGATCCTGTAAAAATTCAAGCGATCTCCTTTTTGCGTATTTAACCACGAACAGCGTAGTTGTAAAAATAAAGAGAATACACGTAATGGCAAACATTACAAGTCCACAAACCCTGAGCCAGTGTGCAGGAAGGGGAAAGTTGTAAAGAACGGTACTCGATATTCCCGTGCCCATAACACTGACGAACCAAATGTTGGTAAAGTCATCCAGTATTGTGCTGCGATCTCGCATCTCGCATAATGTATCTTGTTGGCTTAAATCAGACATGAGCCACACCGATGAGCAAGACGAGCTTTATATACGGGAGAGCCACACTTGCCTCATCGGGATTGGCACAGCCACGACTTCCGCATTAGGAAACCCCGTGTGGTGGTGCAAGTCGGGGTTTGAGTCACGAAGTGACCTGTTGGACTAGATATTGTCGAACAGTTGAGGCTTTTTTTAATCGATGGTTCACGAACGGTCTTCAAGTCATTCCAGAACGTCGCTTGATGATTCAGTGATTATTATTAGCATAGAACTCGGGTGGTGGCCTGCGCCTATGTTTCAGACGAACATCACGGTCATCTACTTGTAAGATATTTTGTAAAGCTATGAGGGTTTCTTCTCAATACTGTACTATGAGGACAACAGTTGTATAATCATTCCAGTCCAGATAACTGTGAATGATGCCTAAGGGAAGAATATGGTGTTATCGTTCCCTTCCGAAAATAATCAAACGATACTCAAGAGGTCTGTCCCACTTAGCTAGTTTTGACTTGAGAATCATCCAGAGCATCATTTGCTCCGCTTGGCTCGTTTTATGGATTTTTTGGAAGCAATAGACCAAGCGTATATAAAGGAACCAATACTGTCAGATAAGATAGTAAGTTTGCCCTTGAATAATGGAAGAGCATCATCATTCGACTCTGCTCCACAGATTTGGCCTAGACAAACTCCACTTTCTCCAACGGTATAAATCAATTAACTTTCGGGCGAGTTGAGAAAATTCAATACATGAGAAGGGCTTATTGCTTAAGACACAGGCCAATAAAATCGCCAGGCAGTTGGCAGGGTGATGTAGCCAGGCATCCCGTTTTGCTCAGAATGATTCGATTGCGAGAGCAGGTGGCCTCAGGAGAACAAATCACTCTCTTTAGTAGGCTCGTTGTATGATGCATTGTGTGTCGATTTCTCGACTGCAGGGGTATTTAAGCTTCCGCCGTGCAGGTACAAAATATGCATATGCACCGAAGACGATGTCTCAACCCTTATCGAAGGCACTATCGCGCGACACCTCCTTTTCAAATAGAGACTTCGAAAGTCGGCTGGAAATCTCTGACAAGTAACAAAATAGCGAGGCGTCCCTTCCCATCCCACACTCTCACACTATACAGTGTACACCATCTCACTCATACTATCTCACTAATACTATGTCACATTGCAGACAGAAATAACAAAACAAGAGCGACTGAGCTTTTCTCTTTTCCTCTCTCAATGTCATCGCCGGTGCATTCAAAATTCCATCATTTATTTGCGTGCATTAAATACATGTCCAACAAAAAAGACGTCACATCGCTTGACGAGGATTTAGCCAACTCGAGAAAGGTCAAATACGACAACCTACAACAGCAATGCAAAGACTGGCTCTCTGCGCATGTCTCCATAGACGGAAAGGCAGACCTGATGGATATCCTTCACGATGGGACAGTGCTCTGCGAGCTGTGTAACGCTATCGACCAGACGGCCAATTTAAAGTACAAAAAGAATAAGCTCCCATTCATGCAGGTATGTAATAAATCGCATCAGTCTAACATGAGATGGAAAATATCGAACTTTTCCTGAGGTATGCAAAACATATCGGTGTTCCAGAGAGCGAATTATTTCAAACGGTGAGTCATAAAGAGAAACCTTTTTTTAACATTAGATTGATTTATTCGAAGCAAAAGATCCGTATCAGATTACGGTATCTTTGCAATCATTTTCTCGTTATATAAATAAGGCTCACCCACAGGTGGCCATAATTGGACCTCAGCTTTCCACAAAACACGTCCCGCCCCCAGTTCCTAGTAAACCGAAACACCTCGGAAGCCATTGGAGTACGCACGAGTATGGCCGCATCGATAAAAATACCGAAAACGTGGTGATGGGTGGCCGCAGAGACATTACCGGTAAGCCTGTCTAAGTGTATAAAATACTATTCAATTTTTCTTTTGCATTCTCACTTGTTGTCGGTATGATGAAGGGTAAGAAGTTATTCATAGAATCGTCTATTGGCAGGTCCTCGTAACACACAATGTTGTAGGTAAAACGTAGATGTTTCAAAATATGCGAAACGCCCGCCAACGTGTCGCACTTTATGAGTCTGTGCTCCACGGACGGGTCTACTGAAATACCGTTTGTTTGTGGAAGAATAAAAACAACATTTTGCGTCTTTTTAAGGGTATCGTTCACGCACTCTTTCAGTGTATTTTTAATTGAAGGAGTGAGAACAATTGCAACAGTCGATTTTGTCACCTGACTTTCGTGCTGCCTGTTTCTTTTGTAGAGCCAAAAAACACAGCCAGCCAGAAGACCAACCGCGATTCCAGCGTTTCTTCTCTTGTTCTTGAGCATATGTTTTGAAATGCACTCAAAAATTGTGGTGTGCGCGAAAGTCGCGTTTTTTATGTTATACGGCGCCGTAAAATGATTTTGTTTTCTCGCCCAACTGAATATCCAGACATCTTTTTCATTTTCTTGAGAAAAGTCAAAATATGAGTGATCGAATTGCAAAATCAGATTGCAAAAGAAGGTCAACAATCCAAGATTGTAGATCGTTACCTGTAAAACTATAGAATACGAAACAATATGTCAGTTTATGTGACTGAATCGAGAGAGCTGCATAATATGCATTATGTTACAGAACATTTTCAGTGCTCAGTTTTTTCTCCCTCACAACCCCGCTGATATGAAAGGAAACTTTTACGTAAACTCTCGAGGAAGGCCCCCCCATAAATTTACCTCTTGACACATAGACACTGTGATCAAGGCGGAATCAGAGTATAAGAAGCCTATCATAGAGTGTCAGCACCTCATTATCATGACAATCATTGTCACAAATACCAACGATGAATCAACTGATCAGGTTGCAACATTCATGATTTGCCACTGATATTCTTCTCGTGTCTTTGAATCTTCACACAGACTGTCGCCTCTATCTCAGGGCATAACCAGGTTTTGAGAACAAAATAATACATAGTGTGGTCCACATATGTTGTACATGAGGATAACAATCTTAGCGATCTAGATCAGATCGCAGTCTGGGGCATCGTTAACTAATATATTTCCCTTAATCAGTGGTTCTGGTAGATCCGTACACCTTTGAATCGCGTCCCCTTGATTCCTAAAGAATGGAGAATGATACGCTATTCAGCGCTACAATATACCAGATTGCATATATATCATCAATTTTGAATGCCATCAGTACCATCTGCACTCAGTGCACACTAACAGCGAGTGAGGAAGGACTTTTGCTGGAGCTTGACGATAGAGGAACAGTCAAAGTATCTGTACTTTTTGACACTAAACTTTTCAGTTATTTCCATTACGATTCGTCAAAAGAGGAGACAACCTCTTTTAAAATCAATTTGACCTCTCTTGTGGAAACTGTCAACATTATCACATCTGAGCAGCGAACGAAAACTCGCCTTAGCTATGCAGGCTATGGAGAGCCTTTTTTAATTATAATTGAGGATGACCTCGTTTTAGAGCGAATCGAATTTCTCACGTATGAGATGGATGAGTTTGAAGAACTTAACGAGGAAGCTGTGCGGGAGGATTTCGAAATAGATTCAAGCCAAGTTGTTTTTGAGATATTCCTTCAAAGCAGTCTAGTATACGAAATTCTCAAAGATTTGCGAGATCTTAATACGCAGGAGCTTTACTTGTACGGGAAAAACGCCGACAAGCAAGAGCTTGTATTTATAGCGAAGAATGATCTGGGTTACTCAAAGCTATTTTTCCCAAGCAGTAAAAGCGTTCTTCAGCAAATGCGTGTTAACAGAGTCAATGTGGACGCTAATAACGATCAACTGGAATTGGAGCCCACCACTGACTCGATAACCAGTTTTTACAACTTTGACCATTTTGCCAAGTTTCTCAAGCTTTTAAAAATTTCCTCCAGAATGAAGCTTTATAAAGATTACAAAGGGTTAACGTGTATAAATCTACTTATAAAGAACAGCGGGGATCCTTCTTACAAGGGCACCACTGTGGAGTTTAAAGTGCTGGAGTTGATGAGTGAGTTGAATCAGGATCTCAATGAGCAGATAGATGCTGCAGGATCAGAAATCAGCAAAACGTGGTATAACAACTTGGATGTGCAACAGCTGATTAACGATAATGATATTGATATGATACAATTGCGATTCCAGCAAAACTTTTCTCGACAAAACACTATTGACCAGTACATGCCAAACATTGACGTCCAGCAGTCAATGATGGATAGCAGGCCACTTGCAAAGAGGCCTCGTCGAGGCAAGAGGGCGGAGGTTTCTTTGTTTCTGTGATATCATCTCTGAAGTCATGTCTGAAGCGAAGCGGAAGAGATGATAAATAACGCTGAGCGAAGTGAGTTGTGACCTTCGTCCAAGAGATGAATCAAAGTACGAGAAACGAAAGGGTCCGTTCTCTTGCACGTGGGTTGTCCAACAGAGGCGATGTAAGGGTTCTACAATATCGTTTATGTGACGATTACGTTTCTTGCTTGTAAGGCCTTGAGAGTCTTGAAGCATTTTATTATCTCTGAACCGAAGTGGAAGAGATGTAAGGGTTGAGGCCTACTTTGAGCACTCGTTGCAATGCTTGCGAATATTTGAGTCTTATGGCATTTTATCCGTAGTGTCAAAGTGGTGTTCCCTCTCACGTGGTATGATTTCCCAAGAGCGGATAGAATCAGCTGAGAAAGTATTATTTGCATAGTTTCATTTTGATTATCGTTTTATAAGATGGTTCTGCCCATGCAAAGAGTATTACCTTTGATACGGAATTATGCAGTCTACAGTTTTAAGATTGAAACTTCCCTTTAGAATGAGTCTTACCCAGTTAATCAGCTTTCATTCGAGCCCTGCCAACTCAATTTAAAAGATGTACAGTCCATAAACTTGACATACCGATGTCATAGCATTTCGTTAAAAAGACGTCTCCGTGGATTCGTGCAATAAGGAGACGAGACTTTCAAAACACTACCTTTTGAGCTTGACCGAGGGTGATGCAAAAAAAGTTCAATAAGTTCAGTATGCTACTAAGGAACCATCCAACTTTGACAAGTTCAAGATGGGCACAATATGGGAACACCTGTTGGTGGGTTCCCCATCTCACAGCAGTGTCCATGCCCTAGCGGCGTAACGAAGACATTGGATCAGTACATTTTTGATTCTTCTTCGGATTATTCATGACCATTGTCTCTAATCTGGTCGGAAAGTGCTCACTCTAAAGCTATGCTTTTATGAAGCCTAGAACATTTGCAGAACTTAGATCGGTCATGATGGCCAGACAATACGTCGACAAAGAGAGTAAATAGTGAAGATTGATGTTTATGGGGGGTCTTTGTCTGATCGGAGATAAGAGAGCCCTGCAAATACGATGAGCTAGGGTTGGAAAAAGAGCTATCGACTTTGCATCCCAATCACCTCTCCTGACAAGTTTCAGAGAGTCTACAACACATTTTGTTAACTCAATGAATAGCGAATTCTGATGATTTGAGCCTGTGTGCGTTGTCGGATTATTTACGCTCTATGGCCACAATAAAACAAAAGTTGGCCTTTTACTCAAACAAATTGCACCTTCTGTTGAGCATTCATTTTCTCTCGAACTCTGTCCTTTGCTTTGTGAAAACAAACTGTAAGAGCGTCAACAAACTCGGATGTTTGCTGGACCATATGAACCGGCATAGACTATGTGACTTGGCGTGAATCAACGTCCAGTTGTTGCTTCTCCGGTGTTAGGTTCGCCTGGACTGGAAAGTAATGCCCTTCACTGATCTTAGATCGTTGACCTTTTTTTGCCATCTTATGAATACTATGAATACTGGAGAGTTTCGCAAGATCCAGGAGAAGGACTCCAAATAAAAGACACGTTTTAGACGTGTCTTGAAATCAGACGATTGCAAATATGTGAAAACGAAAAATGTAATTTGAAGCACAGAAGTAGAATGCATTTACGTCACTTTATCATGACGGACGTGAAAATGTCATCTACGAGAATATAAATCTCTATTTTGAAGAGTGCGATACGTGAAGGACGGTGCAAGCGTGTTGTAGTTCAGTGTGTGGTCAATTCCGGGATTAATCTGTATTTGAAACATGTCGAAGGGAGGGGACTTTTTGAAGTGTGTCTTACCCTTTTGAATCTAAAATGGAGAGGTAATATCCTTCAAGAACAAATATCCATTTCCTAGAATCGTCCAAGAGAACAATTCGTCGTCATGCAGTGACGATTCGATTTCGACTTAACTGCCACCTTAAGAATCAAGTAACCCAGTCAGCTCGATCCTTATCACCCAATACGAGAGGCTCGCTAACATTAAATACAGACCTGCTTCAAACAAACATGTCTCACGCTACTGTATCGAGCATTAGTTACAGATCGTGGTATGTGGTTACTAGTTTGTAATATTCTCCTCTCTGATATGAGGATTACACGCCCTATTTATAGTGTGCTGTGCGTGGAAGGCATGCATGATTATGCATGATGACGACGTCAAGCTTCACCAAGAACCTGTGTTCTGACAATTAGCGAGATTAAAGGTACTTTACTTCGGACCTATTGGACAGCCTCCAACTTTTGCATCTAAATCGGTATTGTTGGCGCTATACCATTAAGCATCTCGCAGTGAGAGACTCTTTGGATGGGATAGACATTCAGATGAAGAAATATACTTTAGTGCATCGATAGTTTATGTAAAGAACAGACTTAACAAGCCAAACCTGAATAAGATTGACTGATGTGCTAAAAGAGACAAAGTTAGCCCTAGCTGAGTCTTAAACTTCCATACAAGGCCACCTCTCTAATACAACAAATCACTATAAAAATGCATATTTATTATTACAATATACTAAATTTATTGCTGAGAAGAAAAGTACTCAAGGAGCATGTTTCTCTCCTCAGAGTCAGCACCCCAGCT
>JAJLWQ010000046.1:40672-51461 GCA_030570875.1 Citeromyces matritensis
GTCACTTTATCATGACGGACGTGAAAATGTCATCTACGAGAATATAAATCTCTATTTTGAAGAGTGCGATACGTGAAGGACGGTGCAAGCGTGTTGTAGTTCAGTGTGTGGTCAATTCCGGAATTAATCTGTATTTGAAACATGTCGAAGGGAGGGGACTTTTTAAAATGTGTCTTACCCTTTTGAATCTAAAATGGAGAGGTAATATCCTTCAAGAACAAATATCCATTTCCTATAATCGTCCAAGAGAACAATCTGTCATCATCCAGGGATGGTTCGATCTCGACTGAACTGCCACCTTAAGTATCAAGTAACCCAGTTAGCTCGATCCTTACCACCCGATACGAGAGGCTCACTAACAGTGAATACAGACCTCCTTCAAACAAACATGTCTTACGCTACTGTATCGAGCATTAGCGATATAAGGTACTTTTTTGAACAGCCTCCAACTTTTGCATCTAAATCGTTATTGTTGGCGCTATACCATTAAGCATCTCGCAGTGAGAGACTCTTTGGATGGGATAGACATTCAGATGAAGAAATATATTTTAGTGCATCGATAGTTTATGTAAAGAACAGACTTAACAAGCCAAACCTGAATAAGATTGACTGATGTGCTAAAAGAGACAAAGTTAGCCCTAGCTGAGTCTTGAACTTCCATACAAAGCCACCTCTCTAATACAACAAATCACTATAAAAATGCATATTTATTATTACAATATACTAAATTTATTGCTGAGAAGAAAAGTACTCAAGGAGCATGTTTCTCTCCTCAGAGTCAGCACCCCAGCTCTTGACAACAACACAAGAGGCACCGACAACCTTTCTGGCGTTACCCTCTCTGTCCAAAGCACAGAGACCGGCCCATTCACCAAGCTTCTTGGCGTCAGAAACCTTGATCAAAGGGATCTTGTCATCACCCTCGTTACAGAGAGCCTCAACCAATTTGATGATGGACTCCTCGGTGACAGAGTCACACAAAACACAGAGTTGAGCCTCCTTTCTGGAGAGAGCCTTGGAAGCCTCTCTGAGACCTCTGGCCAAACCATCGTGGACCAAAGAGGTTCTCAAAACGGATTGAAGAGCATCCTCGATGGAGATGGAACCGGCTTGCTCGGTAACCTCAACTTCTTGCACAATTTGTTCTTGTTCAACGTCAGACATTTTCTAAAGACTTCTTCCTCAGGTGTACTGGTCAGTAAAGATTTCAAAAGGTGTGAGGTGCATACATATGAAAAATGGCAGTCCTGGCGTGTCAATAAGAAAAAGCAGTCACAGCCCTAAGAGTGGTCACGTGAGTGGAGTCTCTTCCTCATCTCAGGGCCGCCTTTGATCTACTGCCGCCTTTGGTCTTCAATCATCTCTTCCTTAGAGATACATTCATTCATTTACTACAACTCAAACTCCATCTCATCTTTAAACTTCTCACCGGCATGCAACTTCCCGCTGGGGATCTCATCTTCACTCATCAGTACTTCGTCCTGCAGTTTCTGCGGAGCCATGTCGTCCTCGTCTTCAAAATCCACGTCGAAAAAGTCCTCGTCGGATCCGACAATTTTGGCATACAGCATTTTCGCCTCTGTAACAGCGCCATCGTAGGAAAACTCTGTAGAAGGCATATTAGAGTAGAACAAGTTGTCCAGATTGCTATTTCTGTCGAAAATCTCTGGTGACACCACTCCAAAAGGAGGAACCGCCGTCACTTGGGTGAAAAACAGTTTGAACAAATAAGTAACCTTCTCCTTCGGCACAAACTCTTTGAAAGACTGACCCAGCTTCACAGAGTTGATTATAGGCAGTCCGTTTGGTTTATAAATGACATCTTCTTCATTGAGGTTGACATCAAACTCGCTCTCCCGAAGAAGACTTTCCTCCAGTTTCAGCAAGGCGAATTCCAGATCCTTCCTTGCCTTTTCTCCCTTTTCTATAGTGGAGATGTACCAGAGACACTCGCCCTTTGGGCACACGCCTGACCCGCCTTCTTGAATCAAGACGTGGATCGGGTGGCTATTCTCGCTCTGTAAGGAATTGGGAGGGAATACAACCACGGCTGCATTTTCTCCCTCCTGGAACCACTCTTTGCAGTCGTTTTTGACCGCCGTAATCAACCGAGATACCTGAGTACGGCACTCGTCCAAAAGCTTTTCGTTATGGAATTGTGATGGGGATGCTATGATTTTATCGTTCACAACCACTTTTGAGCCGTCGCTAAAAGACGCAACCTTGCAGTCTGGCTGATAGTCCTCAATGACCGTGTTGAGCTTATAGACCGCTCCGGCAACGGCCGCGGATCGACAGAAACCCTGAGAAATTTCTCCTGGCCCACCGTACTTTGAAAATAGCACGGGGAAAGAGCCGTAGACATCAAACGATGCCAAAAACCTTTTTATCCGCAACAGACCTTCAAACGTCTTGATACTGGGACAAGAGCTGAGGCCTATCGAGTACACCAACTCGTTAATTTGAGGCTTCTCCAAGTTGAACTTTGCTTCTATAAACTCTTTTAAAGGCTTGTCGCGGTCCTCCTGCCATATTGAAACGTTTTCCTTAGCGTCAAAGGACATTACAAACTTTATAAACTTCATCAGCTGGCGTTTTGTCAAAAGCGTCAACGCCTGGTCGGTGAAAATGTCCTGCTTTGTAGAGGCCATTCTGCCGAATGAGTCGTTTTCGAAAACATGAAAGTTACTCAAGGATTGAAACTCAAGGTAGCGATAAACGCGAGATTTTATCAAGAGCGAAAGCAAATCGGACTGCGCAAACAACACTTTTGGACTCAAGTCGATACCGTAATCTTTAGAGTTCAAAAACCTATTGCCCGGAATATGCAGCTGAGCATTGGAGAACCCTTGTACGCCAGCCTTGTTGTGGTTTACATCGTCCACCCAGGTTCTTAGCTGGTCAATGGTCAAAGTGGCAGAATGGTCTCCGTAATAAGGATTGACATCGCAGTGTATCACCTGAGAGCCGGACCAAGCCAAGGCGGCAGCGAGAATACTCTCCACTAGACCGGTCCCTTGAATGACAACATCGCACTCTTCCGGAGTCTCGGATATTTCGGGCTTTTCAATCCCGGCTAACTGCGGGATGAATGAGTTTTTCCGTTCCATTTTCATTGAAGCACGGCGCTCAGCCATAGATGGGCGTCTCGACGTGTTCATTGTGAGGTTAACGTGTAATTAAAATTTTTCCTATCTGACCGGCATGCATAAGGGTGCATGAACGTGCATACGGTACAATACGACGTTTTAGTGCTGTCCGAGTCAGTCACCGAGTCATATTGATGTTCTTGAGAAAGAGGTTCCTCCGCGATAAGGAGAGAGTTTACAGTGTGACAGGTGTGATATTTGAGTTGAGTCGGCTTTTGCAAACGTGGTCTGGAAAATGCACTGAATGGTTAAATCCGACGCAGAAAAGCGTGTCATAATGCGTACAGTCTGAATTGAATACTTTGACGATATTATGGTGAGGTTTATCGTCTTGAAAAGAGGAATTTTCACTTAGGTTGTGGCGTTGGTGATCATGTTGTGAAGAACGTGTTGGTGGATCGCCTGCACGTGTGAAAATGTATATTCCATCGTTTTGATTTCTCTTCTTAGGGTTATTTTTAATTGTTGGAGCTCTTTGACCGATAAGAACTCTTTCTGGGTGTTTTATCGTGTGTGAAAGCGGTTGTTCAACATTTTCAATAAGTAAGTCTGACCATTCCAGATAGGGAACTTGGGATGTGATATATTTGCACTTCTCAAATATAGCCTCTTTCTCCTGTTGGCGGACGGTCTTGCTGTCACTACTTCTCGAGTTCATGAGTGTCGAATAATCAAATAGAGGATCCTCATGCGATCAGTTCGTCTGGTTCAAGAATTAATTCCGCTATTGTGAAAGAATAGGCAGAACTGACATTTTGATGTCGATGTGAAACCCTTGAAGAAGCCTTTTCTAGGCCAATAAGTGTTTCCATCACAACAAACCTTCACATGAGAGAACAAGAGTTTGGAGATGCAGTAGAAGCGTTATCGCTCATCTCGATCTGTCAAAAAGTTCTAGGTTGAACTTGGTGAAGTGACAGAATGATGATTCAACTTGTACGATGCCCGAATTCTCAGAGCAGCAGGACCGAGCTTTACAGATTTCATTTCAGTCGAAATCATTCTCAAAAACTACAGGCTCAGTATTGTGCAGTCGTGAGACAAGATACGCATTGCTCAACAAACTGGGCGGAGTGCAAGAGTTCCCTCGACATTGCCAAGTAACACTCTGCGTTCCGGACTTTAATTACAACCGATAAGGGAAGGGGGGTCTGCTCAAATTCTCACTGAATCTCGAAAGTCGCCTGAACAACTAAAGAGGGACCAAAAGACAGAAAAAATTAGACTGGGGGAAGCGTTGAATGACAACAATTGGATGATTCCATTGCTCCTTATCTTGAGTCTCACTGGATTCCTTTTTATTCCCCTCAAGGCCTACTCAAGAAAGTAGAATAAGATCGGTTTTGGAGAGTTGTGCACACGGCTGTAGAAGAGTCGACTATTACAAACGATGTGAGGTACTTACGAGTCTAGGTTCAATTCGACAAGGTATTCTGACTCTCCACGAGACGTTTCTGCTGATATATTCAGGAAACAAATTGGTGGGCAGCTGGCTCATGAAGAGTTTCAAGCCACAACTCTGCCGTTGTGTCATTCATCAATTCACGTTTCTCAAGCATGGTTCGTTTGAGTATATACAACACACAATAGCTCATAGACTTTGGGCCGATAATGATCACCTTAATATACAGTAGTGAAGTATAGTACACCATAGAACACAAGAGATCATCTCTTTGCTTCGCTTCGGAGATAAAATGATTATCGAGAAAGAAACCAATGTAACCTCGACAAAACCTTATCATGCTGCTTTGAACATCAACGGCAGAAGACTTCAAACATTGATAATCTTGCCAGCTATTGAATGATATGAGGGCATACCACAATAGAGGCGTTCCAAATAAATTCGATCATTTCCGCTGCGATTCAATGATCCTGCATCCCCACACCACGTACCCCATACCATGATCCCCGCAAGACGGCCCCTCACTTCAATCATCTTCAGACAAGTCCGTCTCATTTCCACACGGGACTTGACTCCCTCGGAGATGCCCAGCAATATGCCGCTACTCTCAAAACGTCCAAACGAAAATGCACTCGACTACACTTTCACCACTTTGGACAAGATCAAAGAATGGGCTCGTAAATCCTCTCTATGGCCCATGACCTTTGGACTCGCTTGTTGTGCTGTGGAAATGATGCATGTGGCGGCTCCTCGCTATGATGCAGATAGATTAGGTATTATCTTTAGAGCCTCTCCGCGTCAGTCCGATCTAATGATTGTATCCGGAACAGTAACCAATAAGATGGCCCCACCGCTTAGACAGGTTTACGACCAAATGCCCTACCCTCGTTGGGTTATCTCTATGGGTTCCTGTGCCAACGGCGGGGGTTACTACCACTACTCGTACTCTGTGCTTAGAGGAGTAGACAGGGTAGTACCGGTTGACGTATACGTGCCAGGATGTCCGCCCACTGCGGAGGCTCTTCTTTACGGAATTTTGCAGCTTCAGAAAAAGATGATGGACTCGAATATCCACAGAATGTGGTATCGTTCCTATTAGTATTTATTGTTTATTTATTCATTTATTATTGTCAATGTGAATTGTTTTTAGGTTCGGTAGTGATGTCGAGGATTATCGGAGGAGGTAATGAGACTGCCTTTCATGGACATAACAGGGCATTGTGACAGTTGTTGATGAATGTTATTGTCTACATAGTTGACATCGCAATATCCTCTACTCGGCGTAGAGCTATATACCAGTTACTTTCTCATTCATTTGCGTAATCCGCCATCGCTGCCAACCTCGCTGCACTTTCAATACTCCATTTGCTCACTCGTTAAACCGATTTCAATAAAGACCTCACTCCCACTTATTCTAACCTCTCTATGTCTTTTGATATCGCCTTTTCGACAAGCAAGAAGTGTAGTCTAAGTCGCCTTCTCACATACGCATCAGTAGATGAAATCTTTTCGCCCTATTTACACCAAATAAATTGCATTCTTGAATGCTGAAAGGTCTACAGCTCAAAGGGAAAAAGTAAAAGTAGAATACACATCAACTTTGGGGCTCCCTGCGTCGTTTCCAGCAGTCTCAGGCTTTGCTTTCTTCAGAATTGCAGCGCAGAGTCTGACATGAATTGATCAACATACATAGTTGGCCTAGGTCGAGTCATTGATCCATACATAAACAACTATTGCAAGAAAACACTGAATACTCTGACTCTATTGGGTTAGGACTAGTTCATATGCGTAGGATAACCAGTGATAAGAATACGAGGGAATCATTAACGTTTCAATCGTTCAAAACCATCCTAATTTGTATAGTCAAGCTGAGCAAAAGAATATATTCACAAAGCGTCAAGCGCAATCAATGTATTGAAAAAGGCAGATGAAAGAACCAACCATTCAAAAAATTTCATCTTTTGCTTCTCCAACACGTATATTTGCTCAACAAAAGCAAACCAGCCTCATTTCTTTGGCGTAAGGGAACCTTATTATACTCTTAACTTCATTTCATGCTAATCACCAACCTACTTATTCTGATTTTGAATCGCTTGCCGCAATGCGAGAAATGGACTCTGCCTAAACTCTGCTTCCTTCAAAGTTTGTGCAAACCTCGCCTTTTCCTCGCTTTCAACTTTAGAAGCTCCTTTGCGGGATCTTTTAGGATTCGGTTTATTGGTGGGCTTACTTTCTACAAACTCAACCAAAGGTTCAGTCTCAGGCAGTGCATCCATGAGATCAGAGAGTTTTGGCTTTAACGCTTGATTTGCCTTTCTCTTTCTCCTCCTCAAAGCAGACTTTGAAAGTGAATGGTCCCCATCTATATGACCGCCACCTATTTGTGTGATAAAATCTTGGGACTTGTTCTGCTGCTTTTCCTTTTTCGTCAAGCGTGCTTGATGCAGGAATGCCTTAGGATCCGGGGTCTGGGTGGCACTAGTTGGCCGGTCTTTTTTGAGCCCTTTAGAGTTGACTCGAGCAGCTTTGGCCCTTAAGGTCTTTTTAATAGCCATGTGGTGTGGGGATGTGAACCATTTTTCTAAATCTTTACGAGCTGATATCGAGATTCTGATACGTAGTTCACACAACAAAGAATGATGCACATATAGAAGAGGCTGTATGTCTACTTGAATCGGTTGTATATTAGGTGTTTGACTTCGATCGGTGAGTCAATCGCTGAAACTTCTTTGGGCATATGCCGATACGTTGGCAGAATTTAACCTTAGCAAAACAGCAAGAATGATTTTGTGTTTATTCAGATCAGCCCACCATCAATTCAGAATTGGCAATTGCAATCAGTAAATATCACCAACAAACCGGTTGAAAGCGATTGTTATCGCTGAGCAACTATAAGAGGCGCTACTGATAAGGAAGTGATCTATGGTTTCCCTCCTAGACAAGATTTTACCCATTGCTTGATGACTGAAGGCAAAGTTATGTATAATTTGAGTATCTTCATTCAGAGCTCGATTGAGTGGTTGATAATGCCTGCACTATCTTAATATGGCATACACGGTGATGTCCAGTAATGACGAAGGAAACCAATAATATTTCTTCCCGAGTATGACTCAAGCCATTACAGGGACCTGTAATCACGAAACTCAGTCACATTAAAGCGTTCACTCATTCAACTCTCAAGTTCTGTTGCAAAATAGCTTGAACGAAGCCTCTACGCTTATTTAGCTGACGTCTCCGTTCAGTAGCAGCAGTAGCTGAAGGAGGTGGACAACCATAAGATGCTTTCAGAAAACAAAAAATGACAAAGAAAAGGCACAGGCAAAAGTAGTTACGAAGTTTAGTATCGATAGTTGATTTGAATAATTTTCCGTTTTGAATGAAAAGTCCTTACGTACATTATCGAGTGGGCTATCGTTTGTGAGTATAGCATGCAGCAGTCGAGAAAGTATAAATGGCTTGACATGGCGTAGATCATAGGACGATTAAAAGAATAAAGTAACAAAGGGAAATATTTTGAGACTGAGTTTTGGATGTGACAGAATCTGAGGTGGGGCTCGTTCTATGCGTATCAATCGACGTCGTGCATGGTCGTTGTATTAATGTGCAATACTTCCCACAATATAGAATCCTGGTCTTGACCGAGGAAACCTAACTTCTCAATACTGTGATCCAGGGAAGCGTGTCTTGATTCTATCATGAGTCTGACCTTTTCATGGTTATCCGACGGAGCTCTACTGCAGGGTATGTATCGATCCTCGGAAGTCCTGACCTGATAACAGACTGAGTAGAATCACTTAAACAAAAATCAAGACCTTTGCCCTTTGTTCGACAATCAAGGTGAACATGGCAAAAAAGGTACACATAAGTAGTAGATCTTGAAAGACTTGCGGCTGTAAATAATAATACATTTCTCGGTCACAAAACAGGCTAGGCGGAGTTCTCACTCGATATTAATCATAGGTACGATATTGAAGCTATGTCACACATCAACTGTTGAAATAGAAACCATCGGTGGAAGGTGCTTACTCATCCTGAGTAAAGAAATAGTTTTATACTGAGTCAGTTCCTATTTTCTACAATCCTAGACTGAGGTATGCTTAATAATCAAGTTTCTGCCCTATCCACACTCTCAAAATCTGAGCATTTACAACAACTCCAATAACCTCACGCAACAACTTCACGGTAATAGCCTCATCTCTAAATCTCATCTACAAAGATTACATCATAATCATAGGGAAAATATCGAAAATCCACCTCTTTTTCTGAAAAAATTTCAAGAGTCCACCACAAATCCTGGAAGGACGTGCGCCGGCCAAATTGAAAATCTTCAAAAAAAAACCCAAACCAATGAAAGCCGCTACATTGACATTCATTGCTGCATCCACAGCTCTTGTGGGATACTGTGTATACTTTGACTACACTCGCAGAACATCTCCTGAGTTCCGCTCCAAGTTGAGAAAGAACACGAAAAAAACCATCAAGTCCAAGGTGAAAGATCAAGAAAAGGACAAAAAGGCTAAATATGAAGATATCAAGGCTAAATTAAGTGCTTCGCTGGTAGAAGAACCTGTTCCCGAAGAGATGGACCAAAAACAGCCATTCTTCATCAGTCAGGTGGCTAAAGGTGAGCAATTGGCACTCTCCCCAGATACAGAATTAGATGCTGCCATTTGTTTCTATAAGGCTCTCAGTATCTATCCAAACCCAACGGATATTTTGGGCATCTATCAGAGGTCTGTTCCTGAGTCTGTCTATCAGTTGATTGTGATGATGATTGCCATTCAGCCACCACAAGCTCTTGCAAATGTATTGGGCGAAAAGACGGTCAACCAAAGCGATGTGATGGGAATTGATGAGGATATCTAGCAAGCTAGAATAAGTATATAGTGTAATCGATTACATCTCTGTAGCGAAGCGGAGATCTTGTGATCAATTTGTAGGTACCGATCTCGCATTGTATCCGTTTGTCAACTGTTGATTGTTCTTTTTGCATGTTATACCAGAGAGCGTCCTAGTAAGCAGCCAATTCGGAGCAGTCTGACTGTCCCTGAAGTGAAGCGGAAGAGATGATTTTGAAATGAATTTTTGGTCTGAGCTGCTGTGAAGAGTTAACGAAAGGTCTCTCTATAAACTTGCATTTACTCTTTATGCTGTGTAAACGCATCGAGATGAGCAATGAATACTTTTGGATGCTGGATGGAAGTACCCTGACCTGTTTATATAACAAATGTGAGCTCACTGGATAGAAAGGTTTTAAATCATGTGACTGTCTGTCGTTATTCTATGTGGCTTCCCTGCGGCATGAGTTTCTGTGTAACTTGAAGGCACTTTTAAGTTCAATAGAGTAGAACTCCAAGTCCGGAAGAGAGTCACCGATAAAACGGTTTTCTTGAATCTTTCTACCAAAAATAGAGCCGTTACAGGTGGCTAGCATCTTGAGGACGCTGACAACCTCAGAGAAGATTGTCAAAAATATTCAGTTGGTGACCACCAACAAATGGTACTCTATTCGTGGGATCCTAAGAACTGGGAGGTCTGAATTTCAGCAAACACTTAAACGCCAGTGTTGGAATAAACTTGTCTCCACGTGGCTCGAACTACTGCTGACTCACAGAGTAGAGTAAGCGTTCGCCTCCATACTTTACAGAGCTTTTGACATGTTTACATTCTTAAATTAAGCTCATTATATTTGTGGAGAAGAGCCTTTTAGTTATTGATCAAGGGCTTAATCGACAACTTGATCGGTTGGACCGGCTTTTTCATATACTTTCAGTCCATTACTGCCAATCTTCCAAAAAAAACCAAGCCGAGTGGAGCAAATGTTGTTCTGAATGCTGCTTAATTGATAAACTTTACCCATTGGTAATCTCGACACCTGAAGCGCAGGAGACATGCATCATCTCTAACACTTGTGCATAAGGGTCGTCATCTACGATCCGACTCATCACTCTATCTGGCTCAAAAAATTGAGAATGGATTAGGTGAAATGAAGACAAAGTGTATTTTACTTTTTGTCAGTCTTTGTCACGTCGCAAAACTTTATATATATATATAGGGCCTGAAAAAAAACAGCATACTTCCCCTTATTTTTGTTACCAGTGCCCCAGGCAATACCGGAATAATCATGGAAATATTACTCTCCATGAACTACTCCGGTACCGCCTGAGGCTATATGTCAGCTTTCCCTAGCTGGCTAGTGTTAGTATCCCCTTTTTTTTTTTTTTTTTTTTTTTTTTTT
>JAJLWQ010000047.1:7897-22001 GCA_030570875.1 Citeromyces matritensis
TTCTTAGCTCTGCGCTCCAGGATAATAAAGTGGTTTGTTTCAGGCAAGAATACCATACACAAACACATTATTCCGCAACTGTATATAAATGCAACCCAGTAGATCCATCTCCATCCAAGATGGCTCTGGTTTATAAAACCTCCGATTAGAGGGGCCAGAGCCGGCCCAACGTATGCACACACGGTGAATAATGGAAACAACCAACTTCTCAAGACAGGATCAGATATATCGGCCAAACTACCACCGGAGTTACTGAGGGGAGCAGCCCCAAACACACCGGCGAAAAACCGGCACACCAAAAGGGTCTGAATATTGGGAGCCAAAGCACATCCGAGGGTGAATAGATTGGAAACTAGAAAAGTAACGTTGTAGACAACGTTTCTTCCATATATTTCAGACAATGGGCCAATTGGAGTTACTCCCACTCCGAAACCAATAAAGTACAAACCGGTACTCAAATCACCGAGGTAGTCCTTAACAGAGAACTCCTGAGCCACTGAAAGCGCTCCAGCAGACGAGAGAGACGAGCATGTGGTGAGACAGAATGCAATCTGCGAGACGGCTATGGTTATTAGAAGCTTTTTTGCGAGTGAGTAGTTCCGTGGGTTCTCTGGATCGTCTTCTCCATTCCAGTCCACTAGAAAATTTTGTTCCTCAAAAGGTTCCTTTTCCATTTTCTGTCTCTGACTTTGAAAGATGAGATGTTAAGTAGTGTCTCGGCAAATACGGTGTTAAGTAGTGGCTCGCCATATACGGTGTTAATCTGATGTCTCATTACTAAGCGCGCCTAGCACTCTATTGTCTTGTATCGTTTTGCTTGTTGGGTTTGGTTATGAGGCCATTACTTTCTTGGCGTGCTCACCTTATTGAGGGAAATTCAGGGTGTGATTCGTAATCTGAAATATTTTCGTCCTGTAGACATCCTTTGAACACCCTCGAGTCCACTTTACCTATAGAGCTAGAGGAGTGAAATTTCACGATTCTATAGAGATCATGTGATCTGTAGTCTTCCGTGGTATCAAAGTTGGTGGAAATAGGGTTTCATAGAAAAAGTTTGATCAAGGGAATCCACTCAATGACGTGCCGGGGAAACCATTGATGACAGATTCTCAAACTGGTATAGCATACTGTCAACTTTATATTCAGTGTGTCATATCAAGCACGCTGGCAAAGGGAAAGAGAATAGGATGACAGAATTCCTGTCGTTTGTAGGAGAATAATGACTCATTGAAACCTCGTTGTGATGATCAACGTCTTCACAGTGTAATGAGGTGTCTGGAATTCGCGTTAATAATGATGATCACCAGGTTTATACAGCCACATCAAGTGTGTGGTCAATCGAAGAGTTGTATAGTTAGCTTTTTTTGGTTGAGATCTCTGCATCTCTACAACGTGATACGGGTTTTGATCCCCGCATCTAAAGTTTGCGGGACGTTTCAGTGTGATTTCCAAGGACTGAAGATCTAACAATAAAGAAATATCTGTTACTTAATCTAGTGGGGTTTTAGAGGGTCCTGGGATGAGATCACAATTCCAACTTCGGATTTCGATCTGATCATAGAACCCTCAGACACAACCTATTGAAAAAGACCTGATCCTTTTAGATCAGATTAGATCTGGGGAATCTGGGGCACGTTAAATGCAAAATACTGGATCACAGAGACGCTTCCTGGCGTACATGCTGTAGTGGTTTTTATAGCGTATATTTGACTTTCCCTCTCTTCCACCAGGTCAGTATTTGAGGAATTTTAATGTTGACACAAAGCGCCATTGGCCGATATCACCTGTTGGTTCAGTGCTCCTTCAATATCTGCAGTGAATGATGACCTAAAAAAACTGTCACATCAATTTTCTACTATTCAATTGAGAGTTGAGCCATAAGAGGAACCATTGAGGCCGGGGCCTTGCTAGACTGTACTTGAATATGATTATTGTGCAGTACCGTGTCATTATACAAATACCAGGGATTTTGGCGGTGGTGTATTTTGGCCATAGATATCGAATCAAGTAATCTAGATCGCAGAATCGACTTTTGACCCAGCCTAATCAACAGACCCCTTTGTCATGTACACTTAAACTGGTTCTGTGTGACGATATAGAAGAGCTGCATGCCGTGATGCTCTGATACTCAAAAGATTCTTGAGAGCTTTCTTTTATTCTACATGCTTTCTCCACATGGTTAACCTAAATGACAATTCATCAGTAGAGGACCGGGAGAGGGCCATTATAAATTTGAGAGGTCGATACTTTGATTCTTTGCTTGTTGACAATTCAGTAACTGTCAGAACATAGATTTTAGGTGGAGCCTGCATCATGCATGATTATGCATGTCTCCGCACATCGCACTATAGATAGGGTGTAATTCTCAAGGAGAGTAGGATATGTATCTACATACCACGATCTGTTAAACACGTGTCAAGGGTAATTTGCAACTACTAAAATCCCAGTTTTCCTTCAAGTTGAATAAACAGTCCACCACTTTCCTGAATCTACTACCTCTTTAAGAAGAGCCCGATATGAGGTCAGGACAATCATCAGTAAGGACATGAGTAATCTGATCTCAGATTAGCTGTCATCGAGCATGAGGTCTGACTAAGGAAACAAATATACAATATGAATACGATCAAAGTAAACTGCTGGGATGCAGCCAGGTCGAACAGTTCTCGAGTCTATACTGGAAAGACTGTTAAAGACGTGGCCTCAGATGTTAGGATCATATGTTCTGCTTCGCTTCCGAGAGAATCGAAATTCATACTATACAAATCTCCTCAACTGTCTCTCGTCCCCCATTTTCTGCTAACCAATAAATCTCAAATAATGAGGACCACCCTACACTTATAAATAAGAAATCCTTGAATATAAAAAAGTTCCCTCTCATCAAAAAAGGTACTTGAGTCATAACTCAATCCTTGCAAGCTCACTCACAGCTCACAATTCGCTTCGTTTATTGTTCGCCGCTTACTGTTCGCTATTCACCCGTACACCATTTGCCCCCACATGAGAGACTCCAACTACAAGTCTGTCTCTGCGAATCGGGCGGCGGTTACAATCTCAACCACTTTATACGACAGAAGGGCGCTGGACTGCACATCTGATCGTCCGCTGGTCAACTCGTTGAACCACCTTACATTCTTAGCTTCAAGTTCTGCCAAAGTGAGAGAGACGCTATCCACCGATGGAGGGATCGAACGACTAGTTGACATTCTCCACGAATGCGTCAACCCAAAGGACGCGGAGGCCGCTCCGTTAGTCGCGTGGAAATGGACCCTCGCGTTCCAGTGTTTAGTTTTGGTGGGCACCAGGGGCACAGAGGAAATACGCGCAAAAGTGGCCAAAGCAGACATGATTCCTGTTATCGCCACTGTTTTCGACAACTACTTGTACCAGCACGAAAAGGAGACAAAGGAGCAGTCGGAACCGGTTGCAGAGTCTATTCCGGAAGAAGACGGAGGACTGGGCATTTTGTACTCGCGAATCCAGGAGCTGGCTTCTAGAACAAACGAAAGAACCGACGCCACTTTAGAATCCGTATCGAGTAGCTTCCCCGATTTCGGGGAGAGCGGTTCTGCGAAAATTTTGAGTATACTCACGCAGTCCAAAGCGGAACCGTCTCAGATCCGCATCAACAACATAAAACTCATGAGACGAGCTTTTCTCGCTCAACTTGTTGGCAAACTAAACTCTTCTAACGATTTCAATGCCACTGCAAGGGATACGTTCTCTCTCTTTTCTCCCATCAGCATCGACCCTGTGATTGTGGACTACCTCGAACGGTGCCAGCCTATTGCGAGTATAATCGATATAGGCAAACTCAAACGGCGCAAAGAGTCTCCGCGAGTACATCCGCCCCGGGACTTTATAGGCGGGGTTCTCGTTCCGCGAGAGGAAGACATTATGTGGTCGTTACAACTTTTGGCGTTCATCTCCAAGTACTCCTCTTTAAAACCCCATCTGTCCCACACGCACATTGTGTCGGGGCTGTCGTTGAGGAAGGGAAGCGACGTGCCCGCTTTGGAGAATGACGACATGGATGTGGAGATGGATGAGGTGGAAGCTGAGGAAATCGACCAGTTCGAGTCCCACGGGGCTGTGATTGACCGCATATCCAATCTTAGAGGTGAGACTAACTCTTTGCAGAAAGCAGGCGAAATGCTCCGTCTCGAGCAGTTTTTCAGTAAGCAAATTCAGCTGGAAATGGATAAACTCAAGGAGAAAGTGACGCAGAATCGAATCCATCGTAAAAACCACTTCAAATGTCGGTGGAACTATGACGAATATGCAAATTTCGAAACCCACTCAGACATGGATCATTCTTTGATCCCCTTGCAGTATGTTAATATATTCCCTCTGGTGGAGCGGTTTACCGTCAAGCCGAAAAACAGTAAAGATGTGAGTTACTGGGCTGGTGTTATTATGCGCAACTCGTGTCGTCGTGACGAGTCCCGTGGGGGTGTGCGACAGTGCGCTTGTTTTGACTGCGGCAGGTGGGAAGATTTCCCGCGTCAGTTTGCAAAGTGCAGAAGGTGTAAGAGGACAAAGTATTGTTCGAAGGAGTGTCAGAGTAAGGCGTGGGAGTACCACAAGCACTGGTGTCTTCCAACGGGGGCGTCTTCCAGTAGGGAAGCGGGACCGGGAGATGAGAGCGATGAAGCGAGGAGAAATCAACCACGGCCCATGTTTAGACTTCAGGGGCCCAATGAGGAGGGGACGTAAGAATCATCTCTGAAGCGAAGGCGAAGGCGCGAAGCGACAGAGCTTTCTCACTTTCAAATGGAGCTACCCAACGAGGGCTTTGTCCATTATCGCAAACGCCATAAGAAACTCCAAGCATTAACGTTTGAAACTTGATATGATGAAAGTCCCTCCCTTGATTGATTAGACGATTACTGTGGTGCCATGCCTGTGTGTCCCTGCATACTCCTAGAGAATAGAGACTTCAAAGAAGACAATTAGCGTTGTGTCACAATGGGTTTTACAGAATGCATTGGAAATACATGGAAAGAGTTTTTACCGGGTAATGTTTCCCCTTTCCTGAGTTGTATATTCTCCAATTTTTCGTGATACCCACGTTGCAACAATACTATATTTTACTAAAAAACAGCATGTATAACGTAAAGCCGTACGTAAGAAGGATAACAAGGCAGTACTTCCATTCGCAATCTTGATTTGGGATGTATCTCATTGAAAGTTCACTATATAAATGTGCCCTACTGCATGCATATACCTTAGGGGATACAAGGGGAGTTGATGGAAAGGTCCATTGTTGGCCGCTCCAGAAGGCTGATGAAGTCGGGAGTGTTGTGTACGACCGAACCTCCTTACGAATGGTTAATTAGAAGCCCACTAGTTTAAAGCTCAACGTGATGAATGTGTACAGTCCCGTAAACCGATATACAAAGTCAGTGATAAAGGTTTACCAAGGAGCATAAAGTGTTAGTTGAAGCATTCCCCAAGCATTCCATTCTCATATGCGGTAATATGCCCCTCAAAACCACATTCCTCAATCACTCCAACCTCAAGCGTTTTAAGTGGGGTGATGAAACCGAGGGTTCTGTCTATCGGTCGACAAGGAAACCTTGCATATTCTCATCCTAGACTAACTTTGAGAAATATCAGTGGCATAAGATGTCATGCTTCGATCGACAGATCTGTTTCTGTCACAGGCTATGAGTTTATTGATCTTTCTCTTAGCGTTTTGAACGGTTTGATATAAATTTGCCATAAAGTTCTCAATTCTTTAATAACTAAACTTAGGTCTAGATGATTTATAAGACGAAGAGAATTTGACACTCCATGAAACGCTTGACGAGTTCAGATTCTACCATGAATACGGCGTCTAGACAACCTCTCGTCAAAGCTGGATTAGTAGAAGGTATACCTGAGGATGGTAAGCGGCTCCCCCAATCACTTTGACGTGTATCATTATTTTCGATATCAGCTATAGCGGTAGAGAAAGAAAGCATTGAACATGGTTACACAACACAAACTAGAGCGGTCGTAATCTGTTGGATCCCTTCACAGTCCGACTCCGGAACAAAAAAACCGGTACCGGTCCATCACGTGATTTTTCACTCTCAAAAAAAAAAAAAAAAAAAAAAAAAACAGAAATTAGTCACAATGTCTCAGAAACCTCAAGAGAAATCAGCCTCTCAAAATGTTTCCACTGTGGGAGGGTTTTTAGCTGGTGGTATAGCTGCGTGCGGTGCTGTCACCGTGACAAACCCCATCGAAGTGGTAAAGACGAGAATGCAACTTCAAGGTGAGCTGGCCCACACAAGTAACGCACCAAAGCCTTATAAGAACCCAATTCAAGCTCTTGGTGTCATTTTCAAAAACGAAGGTATTAGAGGTATGCAGCGAGGTCTGGTTTGTGCGTACATCTACCAGATCGGCCTAAACGGTTGTAGACTGGGACTATATGAGCCATGTAGAAACGTTTTCAACTCATGGTTTTACCCCAACGTTGATCCTCATCAAGTGCAAAGCATTCCTATAAATATTCTTTCCGGAACCTTGTCCGGTGTTGCAGGTGCCATTGTAGGGTCACCACTCTACTTGGTTAAAACCAGAATGCAATCGTACTCTCCGTTCTTACAGATCGGACAGCAGACTCACTATACTTCCATGTGGGACGGACTGAGGAGTATTGTGAAGAACGAAGGCTGGAGAGGTTTAACACGCGGTGTTGACGCTGCCATTTTCAGAACCGGATGCGGCTCAGCTGTTCAGCTTCCCATATACACTTTTACCAAAACCAAACTAAAAGAAATGGGGCTTAATGAAGGTCCTGCCCTGCATCTGCTTTCATCCACAATGTCGGGAATCGGTGTGGGTATTGTGATGAACCCCGGTGATGTTCTTTTGACTAGGGTCTACAACCAAAAGGGGAACCTTTACAAAGGCCCTGTTGACTGTCTTGTGCAGACTGTGAAAGCGGAGGGATTTTTGGCTCTGTATAAAGGGTTTGGAGCTCAATTACTGAGAATCGCTCCACATACCATTTTGACACTCACCTTCATGGAGCAGACCATGAAGTTTGTGCAGTTTGCCGAGTCGAAATTTTGATCAGCTTTATAGAGGTTTAATAGATGTTATTATAGTGCATGATAGTGCGTGAAGGTGCATGTTAATGCATACAACTATTCAACTCTGTCGTTACCTCTCAAGAGTGAAATGTATCACAGTAGATCTTGGCAGTGTGATTTTGGAGTGGCAGAGTGAGAAAAAGTCACTGTGGCGTTAAAATTCATAACTGCTGAACGCATAGAGCCTGCTTGACTACATTTCGCGTTCCTAGAACTGTAAGCAACAGATTTATCATAAAGTTCGAATTGCGAATACATTATGCACAGTACACTTTGATAGGGTGCAAAGAGCGACGTAAATTCTGGACCCTCTCGAAATGTGCTACAGTAGCACATTCAACGTTGAGTGCAATCGTGTTTTAAAGCACGATTTGAGTCAGACCGAATATCAGCTTGATTAGCTGTAGATGTAATATCGTGGCGATATCCAGCAAATTCCTCAAGATATTGGAGAAATCAGTACGTAAGTCGGCATTGCAGCATAGCTCGATTGAATACAAACCAAGACAAGGTTGTTAGGCATAGGCACAGTAGGAATGAACTTCCCTTTAAGTACTAACTCTAGATCATTTATCCTAAAGTGGCAGAGCACACTTTGTTCATCAACCATCTCTGCTGTATTGATCCCAACATAACTGATAGCAGATCTTTACTGGTGACAGGTGCTATTCAACTATTGCGTTGGCAACTACAGAAAGAGACTGAGTCTTTAGGTGAGATCTGTCAGGGTTGCGCATCGTCTCATGAGTTTGCATCATAGGCTAAGCTGATGACATGGTCCACCGGAACAAAAAGGCTCCTTCTACTACCAATCATATCCAACGCGGTTTGGTAACCACTTCTCAAATCTTCTGTATCAGGCAAGCTTGGAGTAGATTTTTTCCCGCCGATGTAATAGTTTTCGGTGAACCGAGGAAAGCGAACTCTACAAATCCCCATCAACGACTCAGTCTTACTTTCCTGATCAGGCAATATTAATAAAGCATTAAACAACCACACTCTCCACTCACCTAATTTCAGAAGTGCCTCTTCTGTCTGGTCCAGATTCAAGCTAAACTTGGCCGAGGAAATGATTTGCCAGCAGTCATTACCGTCACACGTGTGTCACAATAAAGACTACAAGGTCATACATAAATCCAGAGGCTTAACACATTGACTTTCAAGAATTGATAAGCACCCAGCTTGTCATGTTACTTTGGTCCATCTTCTGCAATGAGCTAACTCCATATCCAGACTTGTTGTGATTCTGACAGTAAAATTTCCAGCAGCTCATTTGTAAGATTGGCGACTTTTGTGAACTGTTTGGTAGAACTCCAATCTTTGATATTTAAGGTACAATTCGTTCGTCAATTAGCGGACACCTCTTCCCTGATTTGTCAGGAGTCTATGTAAGGTCTTCGAGTCAGACCTCCTACAAAGAAAGTCATCAACAAACCATTCTTCCAACCCACTCTACGTACAACCCACTCTACCCATTCAGACGAATCTACATACCCACCCTACCAATCCCATTACACACCCTACACGTTTCCTCGTCAAGGAAAAAATGCGTCAGACCGCGGCCTCTGCATCGCGGACACAGACTCCCTCCAATCGCAGGATCGCCTGGGTACAAAACCCTTGGGGCCTGCCCGGGGAACATACCGGGTCGACCAAATGGCATATAATTACCCGGAGGAAGTACATTGAGATTCGGAGCTAGTGGAGTTGGCAATACAGACGGTCTTGATGGTGTTGGCTTTGGTGGAGCCGGTTGAGGCCCAAACTTTTTCCAGCAGTGCTTACAAGCGTCTCCCTTTTTCAGTTTGTACCCGGTATTGTTGCACTTTTTACAGTAGTAGCCGCGTGGGTACCTCCATGGAAGGTTTAGGTTATTTGTATATAGATCGTTCTGTCTCTTGATTGTTTCGCACCCACTGCCTCCCTTACATTCTGGATTTTTGCAATTGGAGCAGCTTGTCGAAGGAGCCGGACGGGGAGGTCTGGCAGGCGGATGCGACGGAACAGGAGAGGAGTTTGAAGGAGTTCCCTGGATTACTTCGTCGTACGAAGGCGGAGGCAGCTCATCGTCTTTATGCATTGGTGTGAGGATGGGGTGAGGTGTAAGATGAAGGTGTGAGGATGCAAATTCTGTCTGAGCTATGAGTTGTGAGTGAGTTGCAAGAATTGAGCTTGTGATTAATTACCATTCTATTGATGAAGAGAACTTTTCAATACTCAAGAATGTTCAAAAAGTGTGGATCAAGGTGGTCCTCATTATTTGAGAGTTATGATTGTTTGTTAGAGGTATGGGAGACCCTTTGAGGAAATTTGTATAGTTTGCAATGTCGATTTTGAAGCGAAGGGGAAGAGATGATCTTAAACAATCTGTGGCTACGTTTTCTTTAATGAATACCCTATCTTCCGTATACTAGCTCTCACCTTCAATGCACTTATGTCTTCGAATCTCCGGCTATATGTCGCCTCGATTCAAAAGAGAAAGCTGAAAACATACACCTTGAGGAAGTGGCAATCGAGGACTCTCATCTATGGGCGGATCGTGAATCCCTTTTTAAAACCTGTCTGAATAACAATAAAAGTAGAATGTGATCAATAAGGATATGGCAAAGCTTGAAAGTAAGCAGGGGGGAGAAGCAATGGACATAATAGATGTATATAAATGGTGTATTTGTAGCTTCTGGGTTCAAACTGAGCGACTGATTGCTTGGTGGCATGGTATTCTATCACATTAAAACAACAGGGCCATTTTGATAAGTATGCCATCTATTTGAACCACACACGACTTCATACATAACACGCTCTCCATATTATGATCTGGTTATCTGAGCTACAAAGTGAGTTTGCCTTACAATCATAAAACTAACAACTTTGAAATTGGTGTGGTATTCACCTTTGGAGGTACGCGGGCTCTATAGATGCAACTAACTGAAAGGGTGCCTATTTTTCTTGATAGGAATAATGACATTTTTCGACTCGGCACTGCTTGCCCTTGGAAACGTATGTCATTTGTACAAGACTCACTAACAATAGATTCTCTTTGTCATTGGACTAGTTCTAATCATTGGAGCCCAGAAAACATTGGTGTTTTTTTCAAGGCCCCAAAAGATAAGAGGAACCATTTGCTTTGGAACAGGAATCATTCTTATACTGATTAAGTACTCGTTCATAGGGTTCATAGTGGAGAGTATTGGAATCCTGGGGCTGTTTGGGTGAGTTCTCGACTAACATTTTCTAACTTTAGTGATTTTTTCGCAGTGATTGTGCAATTTTTGAGGTCCATGCCTTATATTGGCCCAGCACTCTCACATCCAGCGGTGGCTCCTATAGTCGATAGGTTAGCTGGAGTGAGGGTTCTTCCGGTATGAGTGTGGCATGAAATATAGATGTGTATGGTAGTGCTGCTATATGACTAACGCTGCCAAGTCTTTTGGATCAGATAATATAATCAAGTAACTGCAGCTCAAAATTGATAGACTGATATGATGAATTGAACACTAGTGCACACCAACACACCATGCATGATTCATGCACAATTATGCGGGGCGTATAATATTTTTCTCACCTCGAAAAAAAAAAAAAATAACATGTCTAAACCTCTGGAGCTTGGATCCGTTATCAATTCTGGGTCTTCTAAAATCAAGAAAAAGATAAGAGATATCACCAGACTGCTGAGAAGACCCAACCTACCCGCTGATGTTAGGGTGGACAACGAGAGGGCACTTAGTGCACTTAGTGCAGAACTTGAGAGTAAGCAGTTTGACAAAAAGGCTCAACACTTGTCAAAGAGATATCACATGGTGAGATTTTTCGAGCGTAAAAAGGCCATTAGAAGACTTAAAAATGCTTTAAATCAACTCAAAGAGTTGGAAAATGTTTCAGAGCCGGTGAGAAAGGATATCAAAAAGCAAAAAAAGATCGTTAGGCATTGCCAGGTAGATGTGGCTTATATTTGTAACTTTCCCAAATCCGAAAAGTACATCTCTCTCTACCCGACCGAGACCCCCACCACTGAAGGTGAAATAAAGGGAAAGAAGAAGACCGACGCCAAGCGGAGTGAGCTTCGAAAAAAGTTTGAAAAAGCGCTAGACGAAAATACTCTTGCAGTAAAGGTTGAAGATGTTCTGGCAGGTAAAAAGATTGATCACACAAAGTTGGTCAACCAGGAGTCGAACAAGACCAAACCGAAGGTTGATGAGCCAACAGCAGCAGAAGATGAGTTTTTCGATTAGCATTTAGAGTAGCATGATGTAATTTAACGTATAAGGATTTATTTCTGGGTGATGATTCAATTATAGGACCCTTTGGGTGTACTATATGTAGATGGTGTCCCAGAGTGACCTGAATGATCAAGACAGGAAGGCAATATGTTGGTTGAGACCAAGCCCTTATAATGACCCTACGGTCGTATGCAAGGGGTGAATCAAGAGGAGCTGACTGAAGGTTACTCTGTGGGACGGCGAGTCGTACTGTATTCTTCTTTAATGATTATGTTCATGCCCAGTCATATTGCTCGATGCGGGTCCACACAGAGGGTCTCATAACCTTGATAGATGGTAAAGTTTGGTTGGAACGCCAAAATTGAAGTATGTGTGATTCGGAGAAGAGTGTCTAGGAAAGGACAGGACTAGTCTACCTGCTCACGGCTTTATTGGCGATAATTTACTGTGAGTTTAGTGTTCAATTGTAGTAAAAACGTGTGGATGATTTCAGAGGTTAGATGCGATAACATATAATATCGTTTGACGGCTTCTTTCTCGGTACGCGGTTTTTTACAATTGATGTTCTGAAAGAGTGAGTAATGAGTTAGAATTGTATTTGATAGGTGATTCAGAAACATGACGGCCCATTTCAGCAGTTCTAAACCCTTGCACGATTAATGAGTTTGCTCAAACCTCTATGTGATGCGTGTACTTCTGCCTTGCTTGTACCTACTAAGTCGTCCTGTTGCCGATCTCCATAGTCTTTGCATACGTTACGGCTTGAGCACAATATGCTCTCATCTCACCTAAAGGAGGACCACGTACACTCGATGATTACGGCCATGGTGGCCTTGGCTTACCATCTTCAGGACTCAATGGATTTATAGTATAGTCAGTATATCAGGGCTGCTTTCTCTTCTTTTAACCACAATTTAAATCACCTTTTAGCGTGAGAACAATAATCACCAGCAAGACCCCTGCGGGGTGTGTATGTTGATGTACTGCATTTTTTCCTTTCAAAACTTACCTGACCGGGCCGAAAGTACATTCTTCTATGATATGGGGAATACTTCAAAGTCTTGTGCGAAAGAGTGGATTGCGTTTCAGAAGAGCTCCACTCTTCGTACCTTTGATTTCGCACTTAAGCATTGTCGAGAATACTCCGGTTTCCTTATGTGAATATGAGACCTAGTCCTGTAAGAAT
The DNA here is from genome assembly GCA_030570875.1 of Citeromyces matritensis. Taxonomy (NCBI): domain Eukaryota; kingdom Fungi; phylum Ascomycota; class Pichiomycetes; order Pichiales; family Pichiaceae; genus Citeromyces; species Citeromyces matritensis. Next base: position 20,386 of record JAJLWQ010000047.1, read on the forward strand.
AGGTCATCTTACAGAAGGGCTGGCACAATAGTTCGGCAAAAAGTGTGATGGAGATGGCCCGCAAAAGGTTAAAGTGAAGTGAAGTGAGGAGATGGTAATGACTTGCCTTCCTAAGGTTAATTCCAATCAGATGTTTTGGAAGAATGGATTCTGGATGATTTGAAAGAATGCTCCGGCTTTTGTCAACTGAAAAACTCACTCACAGACAATCGGTGAATGTTAAAAAGTCATCAACTATAACTCTTCCGTGCTATCAGGCATTAAGGAAGCAAGAGTCGCAATGTGCTACCGATTTTTTGCACCGATTGTGTGTTCTTAATTCGCCTTGTCGAGTTGTTCTTTCGACCAGATGAACGCCAACATCAGGATCAGAACCAAGACGGAGACCTGGAGACTTTAAAGACATCTCTCAGGTTTGAGCTATCCGAATCTCTCAAGTCAAAGTACCTCACTTCCCCGTCAGGCTTGTGCCATACATGTCCGTCCTCGTCCTCTTCATCCTCTTCTCCAAATGGAATCACGGTAGAATGGCCAAAGTCGATGAAAAACACTCTGCCCTTCTGGTTAACCATGTTGCGTGGTTTGACGTCATTGTGGACAACGCTTTTCTTGTGGATCTCATTCAGATGTTGACGCGCAGAGATAAAGAGTGCTTTATTCATTAGGTTGAGGGGTGGCCCCTCCAAGTACTGTACCACTATGAAAAGGCCGCCAAATCTCACTTTTCCTTTGTGCTCCAAAAGGCAGCATCCAAAATGAAAAAACTTTGGCACACATATACCCCAGAGGTCTTTGAGCTTTCTATACACTTTGAATTCTCTCAAAGCCGTCTGTTTGATAATTTTCATAAAGGAAGGTTTGGAAAACACAAAGTCTCGGTCTTCTTTTTTGCCGCGCACAGGATCGAAAATCTTTAGGATATAACTATCAGCATCCGCCTTGAGCCCGGTAATCCTCTGGAAAAACGACTGCCCAATTTTAAGCACCTGAGCATTAGCATGAGACCCTTCCTGAAGAGCCTCGAATTCAGAATCGTCGAGGGTTTCTTGAACAACGGTACATTCTTTAGTCTCGCGTTCGCCAATGTCTACAACTACTCTATTTGCATCTTTGGTTTGTTCCCGGCCAAGTTTAGAGAAAAACTCATTATACTCGTCCTCTGCTCTTTGGTTGTGATCCTCCGGACTCAGAGTCAAAGCTTTTGCAAGCTCTGTCATTGAATTTTGAGAGCGATCCCACTCTTGTTTGTCCAAACTTGCATTGTACGCGTCTAAAAAATGGTCAAAAACGACAGTAGAAGGCGTATGCCGAGGATTGTCACATTTAACCCTGCGGTAGGTGATTCTAAGGCGTTTCAACTTATGGCTATATCTGCCCTTGTTTATCTCATCCGTATGCTCTTTAATCCTTTTCAGCTCCTCCTCTTCCAAGTCTAGCTTGAAAGTGAACACGGTTTCGTAGTCTGTGATGACTCCATAAGGCGTCTTGGAGCATATACACTGATAAACCGCTTGAGAGAATACATGCATAAGCTCAGTTTCATCACCAAATTTAATAGATGGATACCTCACTTCTACGCACACAAGTGGAACACCGTCCACAGAGAACATCCTTTC
>JAJLWQ010000047.1:22354-44436 GCA_030570875.1 Citeromyces matritensis
GGAAATGCGTTACGCACCTCTAATGACAGTATGTTGTACACCATTAGAGAGTGTGGGACTCGCTCCTAAGAGCATACCCACTAAAAACCCCTGTGTATGTGAAGAAATTTGTGTGACATAATCGAGCTTGGATAATTTCGCGCCTCCTGCGCCATCAAAACACCTCCATAAAGAAAATCAAAACAATTTGTTCCCGGCCAAGTTTAGAGAAAAACTCATTATACTCGTCCTCTGCTCTTTGGTTGTGATCCTCCGGACTCAGAGTCAAAGCTTTTGCAAGCTCTGTCATTAAATTCTGAGAGCGATCCCACTCTTGTTTGTCCAAACTTGCATTGTACGCGTCTAAAAAATGGTCAAAAACGACGGTTGAAGGCGTATGCCGAGGATTGTCACATTTAACCCTGCGGTAGGTGATTCTAAGGCGTTTCAACTTATGGCTATATCTGCCCTTGTTTATCTCATCCGTATGCTCTTTAATCCTTTTCAGCTCCTCCTCTTCCAAGTCTAGCTTGAAAGTGAACACGGTTTCGTAGTCTGTGATGACTCCATAAGGCGTCTTGGAGCATATACACTGATAAACCGCTTGAGAGAATACATGCATAAGCTCAGTTTCATCACCAAATTTAATAGATGGATACCTCACTTCTACGCACACAAGTGGAACACCGTCCACAGAGAACATCCTTTCCGGTCTGTCTTGATACACATTCTCGTCCGAGGGATCGACTTGATTTCTGGAAACATGGTTCAGCGCCTCCAGTTTGAATTTTTTGGCGGGGAACAGGCCTTCAAATATGGCCTGAAGGGGCTTCAAAACGTGGCAGTCAAACGCACGTTGTGTAGTCTGCTCCCACGAACATTCGTTTCCTGAGTCGAGAGAATACGTGTTCCTAACAGAGCCGAACGTGTACCGGAGGTCGTCCAAATCATCGACAGAAAGGGTACTAACGAGATTGTTTAATTTTTGGTATCTTTCATTCAGCACATTAGGGTTTGTCAGTTCATGAGACTCGGTCGACATGCCGACAAAATGTAGGATATCATTCAATTTGCAGTACCCTGTGTTATTGTAAGTTTCACTTAGAGGGCTAACTGCCGCCCGCGATTCGCTAGTACTCGTCATGGCTTCAGTTCGCTGCTTCTTAGAAGACGGTTCCATGTCATCCTTCGAAAGTCCTAAACATGGGAGAGAGAAAAACATATGCAGATACCACCAAATTGCCATCTCTACGTATGCGAACGGAGTAGCACATGCGAACCGAAAATCCGCTTGAGTTTCAATAGGCGGCCTTATATCACGGTAGTCTATGCTCCCCAGTATGGGAGGGGCATTTTCTTTATACCGTGGAGACGATTTATAAGGCAAGTCGGTCACTTTTGTTCTGAACCACTTGATCCGACTGAGAGCCCTTTGTCGGTCCTTTGACATCTTATAAAGTTTCAAAAAAAAAAGGATGCGGTAGAAGTGCCCTTGAATCAGAACCGAAAAATGACACCTAGTTGCGCGATGCTGAGAAGCTATTATCAAGTCAATATCACATATATATATATCTTTCTTCTTTCACCATTTGAGTGTAAGGCGCCAAGAGGGTTCAGTTTGTCTCAAGATTTGCAGTGTTCTTATATAATGATATCCTACCGCGTAGCGTAGCATCCCTTTCGATAAAAGATGGTCCGTCAAGTGCTTTACACTCAGCCAACATCCCTACATACCGACTCCACATCCTCACACCATCTCCAAGCACAATGCTCCATACAATAATATCTCGCATATAATTCACGGTACATCTCGGCGATTCTGAGTTCGCCGCTGAATTGTTCTTTGTTACTTTGTCCCGGGCTGTTATACATATTTGTAGGTTCTGTCGATCATAGAACGTGCTCTATTAACGCACGATGAGAACCATACCACTTCAATAGGGGAGAATAGAAAGTGCTGACGTAAAAAATACAGCCTCCATAGCCCGAGGAGATGGCCCAAACGTTCCGAGGGCATTTTTCGGCATGTTGGGCCCTAGATTTGATGCACAATGATCTTCTCCAAATGCGTATAATACATCATGTAGGCATATTAAAGAGCAACCATTTGCTTTTGCTTGGTTTCATAAAAGCAATGAACTAGGAGAATATAAAGGAGCTAATCCCTCCATTCTCGTAACAGTCATTATTCCACCCTTGAACAATGGCTTAAAAAACATCCTCTTCCAACTCAGTTTCCAGGTTAGCTCAACATCTTCAATACCAGGGGAGTAGTCAAAAAACATGCGCGACGATTGAGTCTAAGAGGAGCTTCACCTTCTATACCTTTGCTTTTGTCGCACTGAAGCATTGTCGATAGTAGTGCAGTGGTCGTCTTAGGTGTCACAGACAGGAAACCTAGTCCGAGATTAGGCCTACTGAAAGGCTCGATATGTCATTTATAAATTACACTTTTACAGACAAGTTTGTCAGGAAAAGGACTAAAACACAACCAATCAATTCGAAAATTACGCCGACAAGTAACCTCTTCCGACAATCAGTCGTCGACTCTGTATGACACAATTGTAAATCTATCTCTGATGATCCTCGGCTGACGACAGAAGAGTTTATCAGAAGAGTCAATCAAGATGAGGTCTTATGTGTCTGGAGCTTATTCATATGTGACCGAAGTCAAGTAGCCTTGTTTCAAGACGGGATTTAGCTATGCTGAAACATATGGACATTGTCAAAAGCTTCTAAGCTATCTGTCTGTTGCTGAAACTTTGACTTAGAGACTTGGCTATCCATACGTATGAATATGATAGAACTAATAACTAACCTCTGTCCACATCTGCCAAAACTTGGCTTGAATTGATCAATCCAGGCAGTCTAGAAGGATGATGACCCAGCTCTGCCGTTTGCTTGTCTTTTTTGTTAACGTGAGTTAGGAAACACCATCATCACCCCGTCCGCATTTCATGACCAGAAATTATCCACCTTGCGTTTCACATAGAGTGCTGTTATGTGCCTTTCTGGTATGTACCCTGTGACCCATTTCAGGCTCTGTGAACCTTGATAAATCTTTCCTTTTGCCAATTTACTGCGAGCAACAAAATCAGATCGCTTCGTGTAGTAGGCAAAGATAGACGTGATAATCGGTGTGAACAGAATATATCTACGCATATGAATGACCCTGTCAAAGAAACTATTACGAGAAATTGTATTGCGCATGAGCCGCATGCATGAGTGCATATTCCTGCATCACCCTAGAACAGACCAACAGGCTATCTTCCCACAAACCAACACAAACCACCATACCGCACTTTAACAGGTCACAGCCAGTCAAGCAAATCTTTGCTTTGATGATATCCTCATTGCACTTCCCAAAAAGGAAATTTCACAAATGAAACACCATGAACGATAAATCAAACTCTTACAACAATTATCGCTCCACATGCTCTCCATCACTCTAAACAACACAGAAACCTTGCCGTATCACGAAGAGCCACAAACTACATTCTGCGAGTGTGATGGCTGTTTGTTCTTGAGAAAAGCCACGCAAAAATGCCCCGCCGTACGTACATTCCACACAACCACTGACACCAGTTTTTCGTATACGGGTTCCTCTTCTTCCCGCTTTGGCTAGCCAACATGGCGATTCCAGTAGCGGCATTGCTGAAGACAAGCCATACAAGCCGAATGCAAAAAGTGGCATCAGCATGGGCCGTGCGCTCAGCCATCGCGCTGATCGGAGAGTTTGTGGTTGCGGTAACAATCAACCTTTTGATCAATCACTCTAGTTTACAAACTTATGAACCTGCTCGTATTGCAAGTCCATAAAGTCGCTCACGGCGAGAACTCTCATCTTGTGACCGCACAACTGTGGCGGAACGGTGAGAGTGCACTTTGTGGAGATGGTGTTGTGAGACTTCTGAGGAGACACCCTCTTGAGAAGGAAAAGCTCTTTATAGTCCGTATCGCATACGATAATAAACCACGTTTCTCTTTGTGCTTTTGGATAGAATGGAGTGTACACTTTAAACTCGTCGTTCAAAGGCGGGTTATCGTGGAACAGCTCCACTACGAGATCCCGCTTCGAGGGCTGGCTCAGCGAAAGGGTGCACGTGGGCAGAGTTTTAGCGATTTTGAGAAACTCTTTTGGTTTCCCTTTTGCCAAAAGAGATAACTCGTTAGGAGAAGCCTTGCCAACCTTATCGAGATCCCACTCTCCTGAATTCACCCCGGGAAGAATGAGACTCTGCTGCTCGTCCCAGCGAGCCTGCTTTACGCACCACATGAGCCTTACAAGCTCTAGAACAACCTTTAGGAACCCCATTTCAGCCACACAGTCAATGTACGCCTGCAGGATACGCAGGGCCTGGTCCAAAAGAGAAACCAAGTCCTGAGCGTAATCTGCAATGGGCATTTCTACCCGAGAGAAATGAGCCTGGAATAGCAGAAAAGCCTTCACATGCGGGTCCCACACAAACTCCTTGTTGAGCTCAGACGCTGGAAACCGCATCTGCTGTGAAAGCTCCATGTTGATGAGCTCTTCGCCATGGCGCGTGGGCAGTTCGTCGTACTCGGCCGCCTCACTCAGCCACCTAACGCAGTCGCGGAAAGTGGAGTCTGGTGAAACGTGACTTACCAAGTTGCGTATCGTCATGTGCGAGAGGTAGTAGTACGAACACACGCGGAGGTATGGCGTAGGGATGATTTTGTCAGCCACAACGTCTACGCACTTACTTTCGGTGAGTCTGTCGATGGTGGAGTCAATGAGGTTGGACAGAAACTTGGAGATGTCTTCCTGGGACTGCGACTCCACTCCGTAGTAGGTTGGGTTGTGGTGGATCCGTCTGTAGAGGAACGTCCACGTTAGGAAATCCATCGCTTGTTGGCGGGATCCGATTGTACCCGAAGAGATCTCGGCCCCGATGTGGTTATCGAGCACTTTGTGAAGAGACGACTCGACGGGGAACCCAACGTTGAGAAAGTGCTTGTAGAAGGACTTTTTAGACTCTTTGGTGAACACAATGGCGGTACCGCTGGTATCGAATTTGGGTCTTCCGGCTCGTCCCATCATCTGCAAAACGTCTGTAAGGTCCATATCGCGGTACCCTTCGATTTTAGCGTCGAAAAACTGCGTTCCCTTGATGATGACCAAGTGCGCAGGAAGGTTCACTCCCCACGCCAAAGTGGAGGTGGCTACAAGGATTTGAACTTTGCCCTCTTCAAACAGACGATGCGAAAGCGCACGGTCCGAGTTGACGAGCCCTGCGTGGTGGAGAGCGATCCCAAACTGCAGAGAAAGACGCAAAGTGTCGTCCTTCACCTCTGGGAACTCTTCGTCCGTGTGTAAGAACCGTCGCGGGTTCTCTTCTGAGCCGCACAGATGGATAAGGTCCAATGCCGTCAGTCGCGTTTGTCTGCGGGAAGCCACAAAGATCAGAACCGGCTTGGACGGCGAGTGCTGCAAGATCGCACGGTACGCCGGCTTGTTCATCGACTTCATCAGCGGAGAAAAGGCAAGTCGGTCCGGGAATCCCTCAATGTACATCTGCAGAGGAACGGGTCTCACCGAGGAGGGAAAATTGTAGACTCCGGTATCGCTGCATCCCAACCACGAAGCCATATCGAAAGCGTTGGCCACAGCGGTGGACATACCAAGTAAACGAACCGGTTGGGATGTGTGTTTGGAGATGTACCGCATTCTACTCACAATCATCTCTAGAATGGGACCACGGTCACTCGCCAAAAGATGAATTTCGTCCATGATGACTAGGGAAACCTGTTGGACGAAATGGCGGGTCTTCCAGTTTCTGGTGATTCCGTCAAACTTCTCTGGAGTGGTGACAATGATGGAAGCACGCGCAACGTCTCGCGCATCGGGAAGACTGTCTCCTGTGAGTTCGACAAGTTTCAAGCCTAGTCTATCACGCCAGTCTGAGACTCTTTCTCGTACCAGCGCTTTCATTGGAGCGATATAGACAATCTTGCCGTTTGGAAGAGAGCTCCACAAAGCCAACTCCGCAACGACTGTCTTGCCTGAACCCGTAGGAGACCCGACAAACACAGAGTCTGCCGAGTGGTACAACGCATGGAAACACATGGTCTGCAGTGGGTTGAAGTAGGAGAATCCAAGCGCACGCTCAGCCTGTGGATTCTTCAAACACGCTACAGGAAGCGGCTGCAACGGAAGCAACGGCGTCTGCATGGTTTCATTCTCAGGACGAATCAAGTGCTGGAAACTGATCACGTGACTCGACGGAGGTCCCAACCATGTATCGCTAAACGCCGTCACAACCACTTGCGACGGCAGCGGATCCGACAGCGGAACGAGGAACTCCATCTGTTTGGCGAGGTGAACCTGTCTACGGGGAACAATCACTTTTTCGTAGTGCAAAAGCCCGTCTCTGTCTGACTCCTCGACAAAGACCCAGAAGTGCTGCACTTCGCCGTGGTTGGACCGATCCCATCGAAAGTCCGGTGTGACTACTGTAATACACCTTAGAACGTGGCTGGTTATGGGAAACACCTCGGCATCGACATAGAGTTTTGGAACAGCCACCTGCTGTTTGTCAAACGGCCACATCCGCTTGTCGATGCATTTCGACACCGACAGCATAACTTTGGCAAAACTACCCCATCGCCGACTCAGTCCTACGAAAAACAAAGCGCGGCTGATCCGCGCAGCATTCTGAGCGACGAACATCGAGTCGCTCACTAAAGACGACTCTCTGATCGTGTCACGTGACATCCAACTTTGCAGCAGAACGTTACACTTTCCCTGAGTAGAGTCCAACACAGCTACTTGGCATGGAGCTTTATCGGCGAGTTTCTTGAGTTCCACCGACTCGTCTGAGCGAGCAGAAACTTGTGAAAACTCTTTGGCCATGCATATAATTGATATAGCGTCTGCCTCGGAAGCGTGTGGGCTTGCCACAGCATTGAACGTTTCAAAAGTTTCGTGCAGGATGTAGAACTCGGATGCGATACGTCCCAAGTCCTTTGAACTTAGAGATCCTGTTCGCTCGTCGAAAACAACCATCTGCAGAGTGTGGAGTTTGCGAGCCGCGTCCACAACCATCGCACGCCGTTTTTGCACGAGCTGAGGGTCTCCCTCCAGGTCCCTCCAGTCGATGCCGTACGCAAAAGGGTTCAGACGCATCCTCACGGCAAGATACGTGTACCCGAGCCATCTTACAGCCTCGTCCACACTTGTAACGGAACCCAGAGAGACCTCGGCATTCAAATTGTCAACCAGACGGGCAGCCAGTCGAGACTCGATCGGGTGCTGCTGCGTGAGTAGAGATACATAGTGATCAAGCTTATTGGTGATTAGAATACCGGTCCCGACTTCTCCAAACTGCGGTCTTCCGGCACGTCCGAAAATTTGCATAACATCCGAAACGCCTAAATCGACAAACCCTCCTCTTTGACTATCGTACAGCTGCGTTCCCTTGACGATAACAACCGCAGCAGGGAGATTGACCCCCCACGCAAGGGTCGCCGTGGTACACAGTACTCTTATGCATCCATCGAGAAACATGCGTTCTGCGAGATTACGATCGGACCGCACCATTCCCGCATGGTGGATTCCTACTCCAGATGGAAACAGATCTCGCAGTTCCCGACTGCGAGTTCTATGGGATAGCTCCCTTTTATATACAGAGTGACGGGGAGCTTCAGTACAGTCAAAAAGCCCACTCTCTGACTCTTCCCTTGCAGTTTTCGCAAAGAACTCACCAGTCTTGTAGGTATCCTTGCGCGAGTGGACGAAAACCATAACTTGGTGGCCTTCAGAAAGCGCATCTACAAGCTTTCTGTATGCCACTTTGTCGAGATCCTCTCTTGGCCTACGCACACCAAGAAGCTCCTGTCGTAGGGGAACAGGACGAAAAGAGGAGTCAAAGAAAAACATGCCCACCTCGCGGTTGACACCCAAGAAATCAGCTACATCCACATAGTTGGGCAGCGTTGCAGACAGACCCACTATACGGATCATACTCTGCGAGGCTTCCACCTGACGCAGAGTTCTGGCGATCAAAGTTTCAATCACCGCTCCACGCTCTTCGTGAAGCAGATGCACTTCATCCACAATTAAAAGCTTAACCTTCTCAACCAATAAGTCGTCACGTGATTTCCGCGTGACCACGTCCCATTTTTCTGGAGTTGTTACAATGATCTGTGTGGTTTCCAGTTCCGCCTTTGTCAGTTGCATATCACCCGTTAGCTCTCTGACCTGAATTCCAAGCCACTTGAGCTTGGAGGCAAACTTTCCTACAATCTCAGCTGCCAACGCCTTGAGCGGAGCCACGTACACAATCTTAAACTCGTCGTAGTCAACCTCAATATCCGGAACCTCACTCACGTACTGGCCTATAGTGTGCAAGATCGTCAAAAGCGCCACGTCAGTCTTACCTGCTCCTGTGGGAGCACACACAAGCATGTTTTCGTTCGAGTGGTAGGCCACAGGGTACACCAGCGACTGCATTCTATTAAGAGTCTTGTAACCCTTGAACGTTCCCTGACACAGGAAATCCAGCTCTGTCAAAGGAGTGAATTTCTGTGACCCTGGTGGCTTTTTCTCAGAAGCTGGAATTATAATCTCCTCATACAAGCTATACTGCTCGCGACTAGACCCTTCCGGAAGAGCAAACTGCTTTCCCGTTACGGAGATGATGTTACCCGCGTCGTGACTATTGGAAAACACATGCGGGTACTTTTGTTTTTTTCTTTCTGCATTTAGAACCTCGTTACGAGCTTTGGCGTAGTTGTCTCTCACTCGGGCATCTCTTTCGCTTTTTGTCATGAATTTCGGCAATTCCAATTGCGTTAGATTCTCCTTGTTCTGGACGATCTCACCAACAAGATCAAAGTGGTTGAAGCCAAGGATATCGATCAAGCTCGACTGCACAGACTCCTGAGGCTCGCTTTTTATGATACTTAGAATAGGCTCTAATAAGTCTAACTGGTCGATCTGGGCTAGAGATTTTTTTAAATCGAAACGTTTGCGTTGCGATACAACTTTTGACTCTAAAACAGGCTGAAAATCCTGGATCAGCCGATCAACCTGTTTGGTAACCTCCAATTTTCCTTGAGGTTCTTCTAGCTTTATCAGGGGAACGGCGTCCTGTGCTTCAAAGTGGATGGATTCTAGACTTTTTGAAAGTCGCTCCATCGCTTGCATAAAAGACTTTGTCGAAGAGACATCGTAGTTGGCCATTCTTTAGTGGTGCAGGGATGTCCAGCGATTATTGAGCGGAAATGTGACGTTTTGGGAACCCTTTTTGACCCGTGACTTGGGTCTGTGGACTGTCAACAAACGTGTTTGACTCTGGAGGCGAGAGATTGATGAAAAAAAGCTCATTGATTTATTCTTTTGTTTTTCTTCATGCTCCTATCCGACGTATACTCGTCGCATTCAGATACCCTAAGTCTCTGCCATATTTTTTCATCTTTTCCAATATCTAGTCTATCAAAGATACGACAACCTTCAGTACAAGGCAGCTGCCTCGTATTAAAAGTTGAATTAAGCAAGCCGTAACCACCACAGAGAGAAAACCCAGCTTACACAATCAACGGGTATATCTTTAATTCCACAATGCCGAGGAGGCTGCACTTGCAGTCTATATTATGATGCGTGCCTAAAGAATTGGAAAATCACGTTCTTAGCGATCCAGATTGCAACAAAACGGATCATCAACAGCTCGTGGTGTCTAAATAATCAGGGTCTTGTATTCGCTAGTTTTTGACAAGAGTTGGTTCAAAAAGACATATCGACCTGTACGCGAGCTCGGGCGAGTAGTTGGCTTTGTTGATTTCAAAATCATCGTTACACATGCGATTTTAGTAAATCTTGATTTGGTGAGTCCGCATTCTGATCTAATAAATTCTTGCGCTGAAACTTTCTCTACTTAACATTTGTTTGAAGACATAAAAATAGTAGTGGGCAGCAGTTCGTTGGGACTGATCCAAAAAGATCTTGGAATAATCATAATTTATATGCCCCAGCCTCTACTCGAGGTTCTTTCTCATCAGCTTTCTATTCTTAAGTCTTCCAAAAACTGTCACCACCACATACGGTTCTGCGCTGCAGAAATGAACGTGCATATGGTTGTTCTGCTGTACTGATCATGTATGATGCAATTAGATGTACGCGATGAAATTCACCACAGCTGAGGCACTCTCTTTGAAACCATGATCAGAAATTCAGGAAGTTTTGGTACACCTCTAATAGGTTTTTCACCAAATTTGCGAGCTCAAGACCCAGGTTGCATTGAGGACTTGAATTGTGGTTCGATCAAATGAACTGAATGCAAACCAGTTTTATAAAAAACCTTACACTGAACTGATTCTGTGCAGTTGGAAGATCATTTTCCTCGATAGAGTGAGTGCGAAAGGCAGTTTCTAAGCAGTTGTACTTCCTCGATGCATACATGGCACATTGTTTCAGACAGGAGACACTTGACCACTTTCCATGCACTTTTCTGAAGAATCTCAACAGGTGGTTCAATTGACTCAGATTTGTTTCAGCCTTTTTTTGTTCAGGAGAATCCCCTCAAGCTAAGAAAACAATAACTTCTGATCGGTGTTTCCAGAGCATCAAGTGTGGTTTACAATCGATGAGCTAACTATCTGTACAAGAATTGTTGTACTTTCCACTCATAAGGGAGGCATCAACCAGCAACATTCAAAAAGAGTTGCCAAGCGCTTGCAATCAAAATAGATCAACTCCTGATTGACTAAAGCCGGTCTCTGACAGCTTGACCTAACTTGGTGACATGTTCATATAACCAAGAATCCTGATATATCTTGTGAAAGACCTCCCAGCCATCCTCGTCAAGTCTTTTAATACTAGAGGAACCGCCATTACAAGTTTATGCAATAAGGCATTCTATGAGTAGGAGTTGGCAAAAGTGCAGAGAGCCGTAATCTATATAGATTCCACCTTTGTTCTCAAATCATCAACCCACTGCTGTATTTCCGTCTTGCTCTTTTCGAAATCAATCCTTTCCTTCTCCAGTTTGTGTTCTGTGGACTTTAAAGTATCTTTCCAACTGGCTACATCCTTGTTGAGTGACAAAAACGACTCTTCCAGATCGTCAAGGGTATTCACTGAGGATCCCAGCTGAATATGGAGAGCATTAAGTGATTTCAGTCTCTCCAACGCCAAAGGCAACACAACATCCACGCGAGGAAGAGATGTGAGCCTGTCGTAGATCAGATTTATCTTTTTTTCGTCAATTTCATCTCTCTTCTCGTCCATTTCATCTTTCTCGTCAATCTTAGATTTATCCGATAAACTCGATTCAACCTTTCTGCAAATGTCGTTCAAGTATTCTGGGTTAGCCAAAAGATTCACCTGGCGATGCAGTTTGCTTAGTTCTGCCTGTATAGAGATATCCCCCGCATTACTCAAAAGATCTGGGATCCCTATGGCCTTTTCCATTTCATTGAGGCGAGAATCTAGCTCAACGGACAGACTCTTATTTGACCGAGAAATGCCCATATCGTCACCTGTCTTTCTTTCAACCTCCAAATGCAATGGCTTGTGATTAACAAGAGTGGAGTTTATATTTAGGCGGTCTAGAATTGATAAAAGACTATCAGAATCAGTCCTTGATGGTTCCTCCATCGATAACTCCCCGATTTCTCGGCGGATCCTCGATACTTTTTGCTCATACGTCTCTGTTATGTGAGATGACTCATAACTTTTCTTTCCAATCACACTGTCACTGAAATCTACTTTGCTGGAGTCAAGCACATAGTTTTCAAACACATCACGGGCATCTTTGGTGAACTCTGACTGGTCAATGCTGCTACGCCGATCCGAGGGTGTGGCAATTATAGACTCCTCTGATTCATAGTCAGAAGTTTCAAAGACTTGTGGCGACTCAGAGTCCTAATAGTTAGATCTTTTGGGTGACTCGGCTTACGATTTCAAAATCAGACCTGACAGAATCCATGGTGTGAGGATGTGGACAAGAGGTACATGACTGGTAAAGGTCTTGTAATTTGCGCTGAGTTGTTTGGTTCGGTATCGTTATTTTATTTTTTTATCGTTGAGGTCGTATCCTCATTGAGCTCTCAATCGGGGCGTAAAATAGCATGTGGCAACGAATTTCTTTCTGTGACCTATGTAAAAACCTGGATGTCCTTGTTAACAGAAAAAGCTCAATATATATCCCTGAGAAATGTTTTTGACATGAATACTTGAAGCGGAGTTGATCAAGTGGTTAGATTCGCTCGGAATCAAATGAATCATCTGAGCACGAAACATAATCCCTCTAGGGGTTTCTTTATTGCAATTTATGTATCTAACGTCTCACACAACCTATGAGTGCATCTGTTTGGAACAACAGGAACATCTCAGCCTCTTTGCATTACCCCATAAGCAACAGCTTGGAATGAACTTATTGAAAAATGCACACCTGAAATGTCTCAACGAACCGTCACGCTGGGTAGCGGTTGGTTCAACAACAAGAATAGCACCTACTAGGATCATAATACTCGTTTCGTCCTGTTGGCTAATCTCTCACCCATTTTTGAGTGTATGTAGAATGCACTGCATCTACAATTGACCAGAAATATGAATTATTCCCCTCAATGCACTTGACTGATACTCTTGTAAAGGGGTTATTGAATAAACAATCTGCGACATGAAAATTACTTGAAAAGTATTATTTGAGCAGTTCTGCGCACATAAATTTCGTGGAAATTCAGCCAATCCAAAGTTGAAGTGTAACATTGTTCAAACGGAGCCTTTTTTCATACGATATATCATCTCGCTGATTTAGAAAATTAAACAGATCTTCAGCTTCGGGATACATCTCTCTTCATTTTCAGGTCATCTCTGAAAGAAAGTTTGCGATTTTGTTCCATGTTATCAAGCGAAATAAGTGAACGAGGAAGTCACTAATAACAAGGGCTCGGCTCTTAATCGAACAGGCGGAAACTACAATGATTAATTTACACCATGGTGGCTGAGGCGAGCTGGGCATCCAATCACACCAAGTCTAATCCTCCTGTCTAGAATGGCCTGACCTGGACAAAATCGTCATCTTTAAGCGAGCGGGATCTAGACGTTTCAACACTGCATAAATTCATGCATGTGCATACGTCGCACATGCATGAAATACCCTTAAAATAGCAAACACCAACGAATGAGTCCCTCTACCTTTGACCCGTTACTCCTATTTCACTCAACCTTGATACTCTGAAAAGGTTCCAGTCTTCTGTCAGAGCATTTCACAATATTAGCCAAAACTTTGGATGATGCCGCACGGGATATTTTCATCCCACGCAATCCATCCCACAGCAAGCGGCTCAAATCTGCATTTAAACGGCTGCATGCCAAGCTTCTTTCAATAGCATGTCTGCAAAGAACTACACAAGCTACATCTCAGAAACCTACGGACTGTACGGGAAATCCCAGCCATACTCTTTCCAGTACAACGACTGGCCTTTGGAAGCAAAGAAAGCCCTTTCCAAAAATGCTTACGGGTATCTCTGTAACGCTGGCGCAGATGACAGCTACAACAACAACTTGGAGGCGTTCCGTAAATGGGGGCTGGTTCCCAACCGTTTGGCCGACGTGGAAAATCCGGATGTGAGCGTTGAACTTTTCGGTAAGAAGTACACGACTCCGGTCTTGTTAGCTCCTATTGGAGTTCAAGAAATTTTCCATCCTGGCAAGGAAATTGCTGCTTCTACCGCTGCCAAGAAGTGCGATGTGACTTATATCACTTCCACTGCTGCTGCATCTTCATTGGAGGAGATTGCGGATGCTGGAGCCAGAAGATGGTTTCAGCTTTACTGGCCCACCAGCGAAATGAATGATGTTACTGCCAGTATATTGGAAAGAGCAGCCAACTCAGGCTATAAGGTTTTAGTGGTAACTTTGGACACTTATCAACTAGGCTGGCGTCCCAATGACCTGAATAATGGTTTCAACCCGTTTGTAGATCCCAATTTCATCGGCACAAAAATCGGTTTGACCGACCCGGTTTTCTGCAAGATCTTCAAAGAGAAAACAGGAAAATCCGTTGAAGAAGATATACAAGGTGCGGTAAAATTCTGGGTGAGCTTTGTCTTCCACGGATACAGTCACAAATGGGAAGAGCTAAAGTTCATCAAGGAACACTGGAAGGGGCCCATTGTACTGAAGGGAATCCAAACAGTACACGATGCCAAACTTGCTGTAGAGTACGGTATGGATGGCATCGTTGTGTCGAACCATGGTGGAAGACAGGTGGATGGATCCATCGCATCTCTGCAAATGTTGCCCGAAATCGCCGAAGCTGTTGGTGACAAACTTGAGATTCTTTTTGACTCTGGAATCAGAACCGGTTCTGATATTGCCAAGGCCCTGGCTCTGGGAGCAAAAGCGGTTTTTATTGGAAGACCATATATATACGGTTTGGCTTTTGGAGGCGAAGAAGGGTGCGAGCATGTAATTCGGTGTCTGCTTGGAGATTTTGCCTCCACTATGTGTCTTGGCGGGTATAACAGTTTGAAGGACCTGAACAAGGACAGTATTAGAAGGGTTATGTAGATTTATATCGAGATTCAAGATAGATTATTTTTGTTTTGTTTTGTGGAATGGCTTTACTCGCCTATAGTTGTTGTGCTGAGATCTGATGAGCAGATGAAGGATCAACTACCAGCCAGGCTTTTTTGAACTTTTCAAGATTGCATATGCCTGGGCAAATTGCCTTCAGTAACTTGAAAGACCTTCAACAGTCATCAATTCACCTTGAACCTTATACTGCGAAAGCTAACGGCTTGCGAATTGCAACTCACTCGGTTTGTGTGGGATAGATCAGGTTTACAACAAAACTAGTAGATAAATAACGGAGTTTAGGTAAGAACACTATGTGTCATGGATCTAATCTCAGTATTGCATACCTAGATCCTCAGGAGTTGACTAATACACGTGTAGATTGTACTATTTGGCTGTACGCGACTCTCTAGAGCAGACTTCTATTTATACTCCGATGGTAATCATTCGAGGAATCACCTAGGAATATCTAAACAATTTGGTGTATTGATGTCTCATCGTATTATCGCCGACCCGCCAATAAATGGGGACTCGTCCTATGCTCTCCAGTCAAACAGTTAGATTTATGTAGCTGGCAATAAACATGCTATTGATATCATCTTTATCAACCTTCAAATGATGAAACACCCACTTCGGTGGATGTACTATGCAAGTCGTAAAGGCAGGAATTACAGTTTCAAAAAAACAATCATGACTTTGAGCTGACTCAATTCAGACCTTGATCAACTCAAGCGAGTGTTAATTGGTCTGAAAGTGCAAGCTCACTTAATGATACATTAGACCATTTTACAAGCCATTGCAAATAACATTTGTTTCTCTCACACAGAAGCTCCACTATATGTATAGAAGGTTACCTCCATCGTACTTCTTTTGTAGAAGTTCTACTGATCTCAATACCATTTCAAATGATGTTTGTAGCCGATAAGCATCTCTTCATCATATCCTTACACCGCATATCACGGTACCACAGAGAGCTCTGGGCTAATGACCACGTCTCTATTTTGCATTCTATTTTTTTCCACTATTGCGATTTATGCCCTCGAAACTCTTGATTCGAATTCGGCAGAGCTGGAGAGAATATCCATCATGACTACCAACGCCACAGAGCTTGAGGCCTATAAATCATGTAGTCACGCCATCTATGAAAACCTAACTGAACTCGCTGGACTATGCTCTGTAGCCTACTGTATTTCCAAAAGCGACCTGGAAAAGGGCCCACTTGACAAAGTGTGTCCGCTTCAATTCTGTAAGAAGAATCCGCAGATTGAGATTTTCGATGTAAGCCAGTATATTCTGTAAAACCTAACTCTAGCTCTTTCGCCCTACGGAAGGCCTATCTGGAACAGGATACGTAGCTGTCGACCACACACCAGGGAATAGTCGTATTCTTATAGTATGGAGAGGTTCCACCACTATAGGCGATTGGCTGTCTAACATTGCCACAAAGCCCATAAAGTACATTCCCTATGTTTACAGAATGCGACCTGAAAAGTTTAAATGCGAAGGGTGTAGAGTCCACAGAGGGTTCTTCCGTTCCATCGCATCTTTCTTCTCCGATGTTCTTAAGGACGTGCAATTCTTGAAAGAACAGCTCCCAGAGTACGACATTGTAGTGACTGGTCACTCTTTAGGAGGTGCTCAGGCTACCTTGATAGGCATTGAGCTCAACCTTTTAGGGTACGATCCTCTTATTGTTTCGTATGAAGCACCAAAAGTGGGTAATAAAAAAATGGCAGAGTGGATGGATGAGCTCTTTGAATCAGAGGACCTGGCCGAGAGGATAAATAACGAAAACATCATGGATCGTGGACTTGTTAGGGTTACCCACAAGGGGGACTATGTTCCTTTACTTCCTCCGACAAGAATATTTTGTCAAAGCGGAGTGCATTTCTACATTGACAAAACTACTCTTCCTCATCCCGATTGGAGTGTGATTTTCATGGGAACCTCTAAGCACCATCCCTTGGAGAGAGCAGATTTTCGAAAAATGTTGACGTTTGACTTACTACATGCCTACCAACACGAGCATGTATTTGTCCGAATGCAGGAGTGTTTCGAAATGGTTCGCGGGCTGGATGATGAATGATTATGTAATGTTTTGTTGAGAGTACTCAATATAGACTTTTGATGGAAGTTGATGGTAACTCGATGCATCAACTCTCTACTTATCTTTTTTGTTCTTTAACCTTTTGGACTGAATGATTTGTCCCTTTAACAACAAATGATATATTTTTTTTGGTTTGCTGAATTCAAGCTACAAGTTTTATAAAGTGTTCAATAAGAAACATCGGCTAAAAACGGCAAAAGCTATACTTTAAACAATCCTCTTTATATACATAGTGAGTAAAAGTCTACTGTATTAAAACTGTTACATCAATATTGTGGCAGTATGCCCAAATCACCATCATTACTATTTGTATTGAGAATTTTTTGATAAAAGAATAGGAACTAGATCTTGTTTTCATTAATACGTAATATTTGATGATAGTTTTGGTGATTACGCATTAATAGATATTATGAGAAGTTTAACACTAGTAATACCCTGTCCTATAACTTTTTTGACTACAATATTTATACGTTAGGTTACAGGTCATCTCGACTGTATTGCACCCATATATAACCAAAAATAGACACTGTTTATTTATGGAGTTGAACAAGATTAGCTCTCTGTTGATATCAGAGTATGACACTCGATGTTCAAGGGGACGTTGCTGCAGAACATTATTTCGACAAAACTATCTTCACTGCTACTCTCTTACCGTTCTCTCTCAGTCATCTGTTCCGCTTCTCTACAGAATTGTTGATCTCGTCGAAGTGACTAATTCCAGAGGAAAGTCAGGTCTGTCTACCTCATTAAGCTGATCATGCTTGGTAAAGGGCTATTTTCAAGTGTGATGGACGAATGAATGAACATATTTCTCGAGTGGAATAAATAGTTTCCTCTTTTGATTGATAAGACCGTCAAATGCAGACAGTACCATACTGGTCAGACATCTAAGGTGTCACAAAATATACATCTCGAGTAAATCTATGGCCACATATACTCTTGAGATCATCTCTTCCGCTTCGCTGCAGAGATAATCTAAAGGTGTCTTGATAATTATCCTTCATGCTAAAATATGCATTAAGCCTTCTAAAAATCATCTTTATCACTATAAACACGCATCTTGGAAATCACACGCTCGTCTCCCTGAAGCGGTTGCACCCATTCGCTATTTTTATCCAGACCCTTTTGTACCCAGTTGCTAGGCCAGTCAGCTTCTTCATCAAGGCCCGAGTCCAGATCTTTGATCTGCATAGACCTGCATTTCTGAGGAATCACAAGATCCAGGATCTGGTGTCCGTACTCTGTGGCTTGGTCTCTCTTGTTGTAGAAACGGAATATGCGTTCTGCTGTTCTGAGAAAGCCCACCAGGTTGTATGAACGAAGAACTATGACCGGCTGCTGGAAATATGCAGCGACATTGTTTTTGTCTTTTATAGGATGGGAAAAGTCAAGTTCTGGAGCTAAAATGGCACTTGAGTATTGATCCGGGTTGATGAATGGTTTTGGAACGGGTTTTTTTGGTTCTTCCTCGGAGTCTTCAGAAGAATCAGATTCGCTGGAAGGTGGCGATGGTGATTCAGTGGTGGGTGCGTCTGAGGAGGACGATTCAGAGGAAACTCCGGTATCTAACGAGCGTTCGGAAACCTGACCAATGGTTGAGGAACCTTCAACACCCTCAACACCTTCAGCCGAAACAGGATCACTCAGATCATCTTTTGGAGCCTCCAAAGGCCCAAGCAACCCCTCATGAACGCCCGTAACAAACTCCTTGAAAGCGCCTCTCCCCACACAAATAACACCACCTGGAACGTCACTCAGTTGATCGTCTCTCACAATCTCCTCTACATCCTCGTTATCGTAGTATACACCTAACAGTTTTTTCAAGCTCAGAGACTCGCTAATACTTCCCAAAGGTCTCTCCTCCTTTTTCTGGATCCCCGGGAAAATTGGTGAGGGTACAACTTTCAAATCACTCTTCTCTTCAATATCTTCAACTTTTTCCTTATTCTCCACTTTTAATCTCCGTAACTCTCTTATATCTTCAGCGACTTTGTGACGAATATCACCCTGGCGAGTTTCTGTAAAGACCTCAAAGTCTAAAGCCGCAGCATTCAAAATTGGCTTAGCAAATCTCCTAAACAGCTTGAGACTTTCCTCTAAAAAGTCAGATGGAGGGGGAGCTATAAAAATTGTCAACTTTCTCGGTAAACGGTTATTCTCCATAGTAATTTCACCAAGATGCTCCACCTGAGAAACAAACTGTTTTCGAATCTGCTTCTGCTCGTACTTATCGTATGCCACTCCTCCACCAAGAACCGACAAAACCGTCCAGAATATCATCCAGTTACGCGAAGGCAGCCGCAGACGTGATATACCCATAGCCCGCAACGCAGGGTTTGTGTAGCCCTTTTTAGGAGGATCACTGGTGCTCATTTGGTGTTGGAAAAAAGTATATATATGGATGGCATATATATGGTGGAGTCTGAGATTCACAATGTGATAGAATCTATGAACTCGTAATATGACTGACACGATGATGTTTGGTTGCGACGAAGGGTATGGGCATAGCATCAACCATTGATATTTCTTTTCTGAGTATTGCTGAAGCCATTACAGGCGCCCGTAATCATGAAAGTCAGTCAACAGTATAGCGTTCACCCATTCAACTTCCAAGTTCTATTTCCAAAGTGAACGAGGCCTCTTTCGCTTTACTGATCTCACTCGTCGACAACCTCCAGACTAATGTCATCTACAGAAAAATGAATCTGTTGAAATAATTTCTCTTCGGTTAAAGATTATGATTTTAGCAACAAAGCATCATATCTTCTCAAGCGTATCTCTCCATTTATCTGAATTCTGAATCATCTGTCAATCATTATGAGTTGATTCGCATCGAGTTGACGACAGAGGGTAGCGAGATCTGACTGATTAACCTTGACAAATGTTCGAGCTATCGCATAGCCTGACCAACCAAGTCTATCGCATACTCACAACGAGTAAAATGTCTAGCTCGACCTCATGCTGTAGTTGCAGAGAAAGTCATTATTGCGGTAAATCCTCTCTGAGAAGCAATAGTCTGTTATTTGAAAGTCAGAGACAGAACACTGTCTCAGTAACTGCTGAATCAAAGAAAAGCACAAAACGGCTGATCGATGAAGAGTGACTAATTCACTATTTGGCTGTCCTAACTAGAACAGACTTTTCCTTGTCACGCAGGCAGTACTTGAGGTGAATGCAAAGCTCAGTAACTCTAGCAGAAGGAACTGTGATATGACTAGAATTAAAACTTTTACCGACTCGAATAGCTCTTTTATGGGATTTTCTCCTACAAAGATCATAAACTACTCCTTGACATGTCAGCAGCTTGCCTCTCAAACGTATCGAGGTGCATTCAGATATATAGAGAGTCTGATCGTAACTCTGTACGCCTTGAATGTTTAAATATATCAGACAGAAAAGATAACGAGTGACTTCTGTAAGGTTGAGCTTTTGACAATCTGTCTTTTGATTGTCACATTTCTTATCCAGGGTGACTTTTCTATACTTGGTGTACCGCATGGGCATACTTCTTCCGGACAAAGCAGAGAACAGAAAGAATTCCATAACAAGATGCTGTGTTTCTTGTTTCAGTGGATGTCATTGCATCAGTGGAGTACTTGCACTTGATGGGGCTCATATAGATTGTACTTAGCATTTGAATCGAGCAACAAGGTGTGCCGACTATCTTGTTTCTTATCAATACAATAGCTACTTTCTCTGGAACGATCATCACGGGAGGCAGGTGTTAGCGTCACTCAGTATGGTATAAATGAGCCATAGCCTTTTCAATGCATCAAATCTTCTTTGAGCGCAGTATATTGTTTGATGTTACCTCAGAGTGAGCCAATTCAACCCATCTCCTCAGTTCAAGGATGGAAAATTCGTTACATCATAGAAACTCAAGAAGGCCATCGGAGAAATCAAAAACTAGCTCAATCGGGAAGACTCACTGACTCATCGGTGAGTCATATATATATATATATCCATACATCTACATCTCCATCTCCTTCGTAATGGCCTCTCTTCAGTTCAAACAGGTTGATATGTTTGCTAGAAAACCATATACCGGAAACCCGGTTGCTGTTTTCTTTGACGCGGATGCATTGTCTACCGAGCAGATGCAGCAAATGGCGAGGTGGACTAATTTATCTGAAACCACCTTCCTGCTCAAGCCTACCACCCCGAAAGCCGATTATCGACTTCGTATTTTCTGTCCACAAAGCGAACTTCCCTTTGCTGGCCATCCCACTCTCGGCTCGTGCTTCGCAGCACTGGAAGCTGGAATTTGTAGTGCCAAAAATGGCAAGATTGTTCAAGAGTGCGAGGTTGGACTTGTGGAACTTGAGGCTCGTGAAAAGGAGGGAAAACTATTCATTTCCTTCGAGTGCCCACCTTGTTCTATTGATAAACTCAGTTCTGAAGCCATAGAACTCTTAGAACAGAGTTTGAATCTACCATCTGGGTTCACCAAAGCTTACAGCCCACCCACGCTGATTGTTCCAGGCCCAAAGTGGCTGGTTGTAGAGTTGGCAGACGCAAAGCAAGTCCTTGAGCTTAAGCCAGATATGCAAAAGATCTCTGAGGTTTCTGAAAGGTACGACTGGACTGGAGTCCAGGTGTTTGGAGAGAAAGAGAATGGGGTTTACGAGATGAGGAACTTTGCTCCTTATATCGGGGTCCAGGAGGAC
The DNA here is from genome assembly GCA_030570875.1 of Citeromyces matritensis. Lineage (NCBI taxonomy): Eukaryota > Fungi > Ascomycota > Pichiomycetes > Pichiales > Pichiaceae > Citeromyces > Citeromyces matritensis. The sequence goes on from JAJLWQ010000047.1 coordinate 43,650, forward strand.
CCTGCATGTGGAAGCGGTTCTGCGGCCCTGGGTGTGTTTTTGAAGACTCACAAGGAAATCTCAGACAACTTTGAGATTAGACAGGGAAGCGCAATTTCAAGAAATGCATATCTTAGCGTTTCTTACGACAGTGAAAAATTCCACGTGGGTGGGTACGCTGTGACTTGTATAGACGGGAAGGCAATTGTATAACTGTGCTGGAAAATGTGTTGTGCTAGATTTATAGACCTTGTCAGGTTTATTCGACTCCTCCTAAACATTATCCTTCTGTGTAAAAATGAGTAAATTGTGTAACAGTTGATGGATAATATATATATGTTGTGTTAGCATTGTCAGCCTCAACATTTTGCAACGTTCTATGTGAAGGTAAGTAAACTGTCGTAGTATTGAGAGGTAATTGCAGATCTTCAAAAAGGAATTGACTATAATAAACACTGTTCAGGGTACTGATTTATTGTGAGCGTTCGAGACCGCTCCACAACCTGGATCTGAGTAGGAGAAGCAAATGGATGAAATGGAGGGAGGGACAGATTTAATCTGGACGATTACGTGATATTAAGGACACAGCCATACAAATGTTTCCGTTGCACTTCAAGGCTATTCTAACAGATCAACCATACAATCATTTCAAAAGAGTTTTGATTTGAAATGTACTGTGCATATCCGGGTTGGTACTGCCTAGAGATTACACTCATTGTACGCTGGTTCAAACCCTGACGCAAATAGATCGGACACGGAGTCATTGAAATCAATGCAAGTGCTTGGTCGTTAGGATACTCGACGTTTG
>JAJLWQ010000048.1:5708-26052 GCA_030570875.1 Citeromyces matritensis
GACTAGATCGAGCTGTGTTTACAAACTGTGTTACTCATCTGCTGATCATCTCAAGGATAAGCCTCTCATTATTCAGCGCAGCCTTCAAATGGCTAGTTCAGTCTCAAGTCCTTTTAGGTTGATTAATCACTATAGTGCATACTCAACTTTTTCATTAGCCTCTCTATAAACCTTCCATACCTTCCCATATCTATAAATATCGCGTAACGTCGTGGGGGTACACCACAAAGGTAGTGGTCAAAGATCATCTCTTCCGCTTCACTTCAGAGATAATCCCTCATCATAACGCAGTGGTAACCGTCATTGTCTGCGCATTAATCAACAAAATAGGAGGAAGCCCGTCGCACCACAGATCAAGATTCTGCACATACTCCAAGCTGTCCTTTTCCGACTTGTGGCAACCGATAGCCGGAGTCGGGAGAGTGGAAAAAATGACTGCGCTTTTGGACGACGTGCGCAACATGACGTGATTCAAAATCATGTGCTGTGCTTTTGCAGTGATATCGTCAAAAGAGAACTCGAGCGGTTCTTCGGTTTCTGAGATTATAGACTCACACTCCATGCCCGGCTTAAACGGATCACGCCATTCTTTCGCTAATGACGACTTTTCGCGCTTACGATTGGCTTCCGGTAAAAACATTATTGACGGCTGGTCTCCTGAGGCATCCTCAACTACATGCGATTGCGGAATTGCCAGAGAGGAAAAATTCGGTTTTGAAGTGATTCTCTTGGGACTGCTTCTACCCTGCAAGCTCAGCTTGGAGCCCTGTTCCGAATCGAGCTTGAGCGGCTGTCTTTTCAGAGAGTTGAAGGAACGCTGCGAAGGGTTGCGCACTATTCTTGGGATTGATTTGAAAGTGTTTTCGCTGCGCAGAGATCGAGTATCAAAGTCGGAGGAAGAGTCATCAAAATCATCATCTGAAACCACATTTCCGTAGTCCTCGTTGGGGAGATGACCAGCTCTCATGTTCAAAGAGACGCCCATCCGTTGTATGTTCGATAGCGTCAGTCTTCTCTTTGGGTGAGAGCCAACATTCTGAATAGCTTGTGGAATGACACTGGGTCTCCTAACATGAGCTTTGCCCCTTCTACTATCTTGAACGCTACTCCACCATTCGTCTTGCGCAAAGACCGAGTCCACTTTACCACTGATCTGAGAGTTGTCTATACCTTTTGTGATGTAGTCGTAGATAGGAAAATCTCCTCCACTAAGACACAGAATCAAAACTTCAGCTTTGATACGGAGAATTTCCAAAAGGGAATTCACACGAGAGCGTTCATCCTCTACCGAGTCTTGATACTCTACAAACACAACAACACGCAATTTATGAGTCCTTTCCCACTCTGGTACTGTCTCCAGAATAGCCCCCAGCTGCAGTATCAAGGTGTATGTATCAAAGTTGGTGGTGAGAGCAGATTTCACACCCGCCTCATCCACTATCTGTGCACTCATCTGAATCGGGTACAGGTCAATAAAGTGTCTTGCCTCATACGATAGTTTCGCAGAATCTTTCGTCGGAAGCTGCAGACGTGGAAACCCTTTTGCAACGGCCACATTACTTTCCAGGATGAGCAGATCTTCAATGATATGGACCCATTCCATCAAAGTGATCTTTTGCTCACTCCTACAAAAATCAGTAGGCAAAGAGTCCATATCCACAGTCACCTGATCTTTGTACTCTCTGTGTGTGCTTTCCAATCTCTGGTCGTTTATTCCGTTAGACTTCAAAACGCAATTGGAACTGTTTTTTGTGTGATAGTCACTCAGATTGAAGAACCCCAAAACGCAGATATTGGGTTTCATACCTCCGAGCCCACTTCCGAGAAACACGTTACGTACGCCCCACGTAATTGTTGGGCCCAGCCCAATTTGAGTGAATGCCTTGATTTTGGTTATTTCTCGCAATTTGGACCAGGCTCTATTTTGTCGTTTGAACTCGGCATAGCGATCCTGAAATGTATCAGACACAATCACGTGTCCCAAAACGTAGAGTCCTCCCTTTTTCAAATGGTTGCAAAAGTTCATCAGTTTCCAACCTGTTCTCGGATTATCCACCAGGAGTAGTATCTGAGGACGCCAGTACTTGACGTTGTCCTGTCTCAGCCTCAAGAGGTATTTCCTCACCTGGTGATAGATTAGAGACTGCGATACGTCTCCCCATTGTTTTGGCGGAGAGATGTAGTGAATGAGGAGGATGAGAAACATGAGGAAAATCACAATCAAACAGGCTGAAAGGCCGTCGACGATGAACATGGCTATACCACACGCAAGTGCACCACCTCCGGCGGTAGCAGTGCTAAAGTACCTGAAACTTGGTCTGAAATTGGGAGCAGATCCAATCTTTAGTAAAAAGCATGCTAAATTGGTGACGATGAAAGTCATCAAGAAAGCCATTGTAATCAATGTGGCAATTTGATTCACGTTCGCAAAAAGGACAACCTGAGTGAGTCCCCACGTGAAGAGGATTCCATAAATAGGATCGTCTGCTTCTCCGAACCCTTTTGCAAAGATCCCTAGACCGGGGATAATGGCATCCGTTGCTATTGCTTGAAGTACTTTAGCTGAGCCAACTATACCTACAACAACAGAGAACAGTGCTGTGCTGAACTCTCCTAGCAAGATCAAAAGTTGACTCAAATTAACCGATTGAACCACCTGTACATCTTTGTAAAGCAGGTCCCTTGGAATCGATGCTCCCATTGACAAAATGACCAGTGCGTAGCAGGAGAATGTCAAAAGCAGCCCCCACAATGTTCCTTCTGGGATCGCTTTTGAGGGCTTTTTCAGATCACCACTCATAGACGCTCCGGCGAAAATTCCAGCAGCAGCAGGGAAAAAAATGCCAAACATGCTACGAAAGTCTTCTCGGTTATTAGTGTCGGAGCCAGCCGCTCCCTTTGTAAAGTGCGGAAGCATGTTTTCTTTCAAAGTATCCCAACACGGACCCGAGTAGAAACTGTCGAGTTTGGGCACTTCAAAAGGCTGAACGAAAAGAGTGGATACAGGGATTGAAATGATAGCTATAAGGAGTACTGCAAATAAGAGGTTTGCAGCTTTTGAAACGGTACCTGCACCCACCAAAGATATGGCGGTACAGCAGAATAGCAGTATCGTAGAGTACATGAACTGATACCAGTACCCACTTTCCAACAAGGGGAATAACAAACCGTGGTCTTTGCCCAGGTTTACAAGAAGCGGTTCGACAAATCCGACAACGTTCAAAGCCGAGTTGAGCATTTGGCCAATGTAAAAAATGATTCCAATGGCACCACCAAATTCCACCCCCAAACTGCGAGAGATCATATAATATGCACCCCCTCCACGCACAGTACCATTTGTGGCAATTGCAGAGACTGACAGTGTTGTGAGAAGATTGATACCGTAACTCATAAATAGGAGAGCAAATGTTCCTAGCACTCCGGCTTGCCCGATAACGAATCCAAATCGCAGGAAAAGCAAGATAGACAGCACATTCAGCACGGTGGGTAAGAATACACCATTAAGCGTTCCAAGCTTTTTTGACTGTTCAGGTTGTTTTTCTCCTATGGAACCATACGATCGAGACGGTCGGTATAGGCCTTGCTCCATGTGTTGCTTTATATATATATATTGCCGAGGTGAGAGATAACGAATACTATCAGAGTAGGGTTTTGATGAGTCGAAAAAAACTCATTTGTAGATAGCATCATTTTACAAAAGGAGAAAAAATCGGATAATACTTTTCAACTATAGAGTAAAACATACTACGTAAAACAGCGTTATACCAAAACCCCTGCTTCTCAGTCGGAAGCATAAGGAGGGAAGATTACTGCCTACGATGTCAACTTTCAAGAAGGAAAAACACGGCAGCAGGCAGTTTCTAGGAGTCACGTACCTCGGCATAAGACCAAACAATATGTTCCACTGCATATGCGGATGCATACGCATGCAGTGGACCGCATAACTTATTGTCATTCCAGGAGTTTAACCTCCACAACAGTCGCTCCATAGACCGATGAGGCTAGGTGTTGTAACTTAACCCCCCTATATGTTACGTTTTTGCCTAGTCCTCAAGCTGAATCAATAGTCGGACCAATGTAACAATTGCTTTCGCATTGTTCTAGCATAAGATACCAAGGATGATATCAACTTCTCCGTGAATGAGATCGAACGTAAGAAGGTGAAGAAAAAATTATGTGACTTCCGTAGTTGGTGTGTTGGGACATCCAATAACCTTTCCATGCATTATGGCTTTTGCAGTACAAGTACAGCGTGCTCTTCATCGCATGCGGCACTGTTCATGTTGTATAGAGACTCCCACTTTCAGTTGCCCTCCGGTTCGACTATGACTTCTTGTTTGACATGTGGTGGACAAAGGTGTTCCACTGACGAAAAATCCAACGTCACACAGTGATCTCAAAATTTTTCCGCATTGCCTCAGAGAAGATAAGGATCAGCTAAGGGTTACCATCTACGGAGGCTGAGTGAAAACCAGTTGAGATATACGAGGCAGGATACGGTGGAGCTGACCTTGTGTCCAAGGTCGCCGAAGGTGCCATCAACATTTGATATTGTTTTGATGGATACCCCAGGAAGAATGCACAACGAATGGTAGCTTATGGCTCCTCTGCAGAGTTTCGCCAAAGGTGCCCAAAATCATCCTGGCAGGAGAGGCACTTGTCAGAACAGATTCTGTTGTGCAGACAAAGAACTCCATGTCGCGTTTGAAACGAGTCGCAATTTAAAGTTCTTTATCATCAAATGAAGACAAAGCTGTTGAGTATCACCAAAAATCGTTTTGATGACGTTTGTTTTATTTCGGGAAGGCGGACGCCGTAGTAAGAAGCTGTAGTCAACTATGTAATGTGTGCAATGTCTCTCGACAGTTAACGATGAATGGAGAATGTGTGATTCAAAAAGATGGATCTGAGTTTCAAAACAGACTAGCCGAAGAAAACAGTCACGATGGCATCTCTTACACGATTACATTCATGATCGCATGATGAAATCTTGGATAACGAAGAGGACGTGGTCTCTATTTATTGAAACCCAGGAATGTTACGAAATACAAAGCAGTATCTCTTGCCGATCTGTAACAAGAGACATAAGCAACTACCATTTCTACACTCCTCTGGATGCCTTCGGTTCAACAGCTTGAATTAATTGTCCATTAATGCCCCATTGAGGGCAATCACTTCTCAAAAGAAACGCACAGGTACAAGGACTCCCGGGTGTGTGGATGTCCAATGATGAGTGCATGTAACGATCCGTCTTCAAAGGCAATGGTAACACCTAAAGCAAGCATATCTGCAGAGGAAAAAAGACGGCAGCGTCAAGAGAAGCTAGCTGCCTGGAAAAAGAAAAAGTCTCAGGAAACCAAGGAACGGCAGAAGGTTGCCCTTAGACAAGATTTCCGTAAAAGAGATGTTAGCTCTTCAAAGAGGGTGTTTGGGAAAGTGAAAAAAGTGCAGAAAATGAAATCCTTTGACAACGAAGGGGAAGAAGAGGAAAGACTCAAAGTTTCACTGCAGAGGCCGATTTATGAGGAGGACGAAAGCGGCGATGACGATCCATTAGAAAAGTTTATGGAGAATATCTCCAGTGTTGCTGATGAGGGAAGCAAAGCGGATGGTAATGTTGATAATGTTGAGGGAGACGTTGATGGAGTTAATGGAGACGTTGATGCAGTTGACGGAGAAGCTGACCAAGATATGCTTAACCTTGAACTCACTCCTCAACCAGATGACGCATCTGAGATGCTAGACAAACTCAAAAACAAAGACAAAAAAGAAATACCCAGCCTACCTCCAAGCGAGGAGCCATTCCGTAAAGCGTTTTACAGAGGACCCGAAGAAGTGGACGAGGGAAGACGTAGCTTAGAAACTGTAAATGTCAAAGGGAGTGCAGCAACTGCTGCTGTATTGACCTGGGCAGAACTGGGTTTACCCTCTCAAATCTTGCAAGTCATCGACAGTCTCGAATTCAAAGCACCAACGGGAATCCAGTCAGAAGCACTGCCAAACATCATGTCTGGAAAGGACATCATTGGGATAGCCAAAACGGGTAGTGGCAAGACTTTGGCGTTTTTGTTACCCATGTTTCGACATATAATCGACCAGCGACCTTTATCGAAAGGTGAGGGACCTATTTCTGTCATTCTCACTCCAACAAGAGAACTCTGTATCCAAATCTTCAAAGAGTGCAAACCTTTTTTGAAAGCTTTGAAACTACGCGGCGTTTGCGCATATGGCGGTTCCTCCATTAGCCAGCAGATTGCAGAGCTGAAAAGAGGAGCAGAAATAGTTGTTTGTACCCCGGGACGTATGATTGATCTGCTCGCTGCCAATAGCGGCAGAGTGACAAATCTGAGCAGAGTCACCTTTATGGTTTTGGACGAAGCAGACAGAATGTTTGATATGGGATTCGAACCGCAAGCTATGAAGATTGTTAGTAACACCAGACCAGATAGACAAACGGTTCTTTTCTCTGCCACGTTTCCTCCCAAGATGGAATCGCTCGCGAAAAAGATTCTGACAATGCCGGTGGAAATCCAAGTTGGCGACAGAAGCGCTGTGAGCGATACCATTGACCAGGAAGTTGTTATCGTGTCGGATAGTGAAAGTAAGTTCAATCAGCTTCTTTCGGTTTTGGGAGCATTTCGTCAGCAGGATCCAGAGGGTAAAGTTTTGATTTTTGTCGAAAAGCAAGACTCTGCCGATTTGATTCTGTCGAAACTGCTCACTAGAGGGTACCCTTGCATGTCTTTGCACGGTGGGAAGGACCAGATGGACCGAGACGGAATCATAAACGATTTCAAGTCCTCGGTGGTGGATATGCTTGTTGCCACATCAGTTGCCGCGAGGGGATTGGATGTCAAGAATCTCAACCTGGTTGTCAACTACGATGTTCCTACTCACGTAGAAGACTATGTTCATCGGGTTGGGAGAACAGGAAGAGCCGGTAAGAGAGGACGCGCCATTACATTTGTAATGGACGACGAGGAAAAGGGCGCTACAGATATCACCAAAGCATTGAGGATGAGCAACCAGCCGGTTCCTGCGAAACTGAACGAGATGGCAGAGCAGTTTTGGGAGAAGGTGAAGAAGGGTAATTTCAAGTACAGTTCTGGGTTTGGAGGTAAGGGACTGGAGAAACTTGAGCAGAAAAGAGAATCCACCAGAGATCTCGAAAGACGTCAACGCGGTCCTGTTGAAGACATTGAACCATCTCAAGAGGGCGAAAACAAAGAAGAGAGTGAGTCGGCTCCCTTTGAAGTCGAGTACGGCTCTCAGTCTGCCGGTCCGGACGGGACAGAGTACTTTGCCAAGATTCAAATTAACGATTTGCCCCAAACGGTGAGATGGACGATCAGCAACAAGGAGAGTATCACCAAGGTTGTTGAGGGTTCCCATACTTCTATTACATCAAAGGGACGGTACTATCCTGAAGGTGCTAAGCCGTCCAGCAAGGAGGATCCCAAGTTGTATTTATTGGTGGAGGGCAACTCTGAGGTGAGTGTGAAGAAGGCTGTTTCACTCTTCAAGAATTTAATGGTGGAGGGTATATATGCAGCATCACAGGAGGATCGTAGACCGGGGAAGTATAAGATCACTTGAACGAGCAGCGAGCGAAGCGAGCTGTGAGTTGTGAGTGAACCTCGTCATCCAGAAGTTGTGATAATAACCCATAGCATTGAGTTCCAAAATGAAATAGCCTTCTGCATACCTGAGAAAACTGGTGGTGACTAGAGGCAGTTGTCGGCAAAATAGAAAAAGAGAGTCCTAGTTGAGCTACATACGTCATTGACTCGTGAACTCTTTGAAGCAGACTTTTGATGCTGTAAGACTGGCTGCCAAGTCTACTCATCTCTCGTCTTGCTGTCATCTCAATCTGTTCACTGGGATTAGTGGTTTGAGGGTGTCTGAGTTGTCATCTCTATGCAAATATCTGAATTGATTAATGTGTTTATTCTCGATGGAACGGATTTGAAAGTTTCAGCCTGTTTTCTTCAACGGCAGCTCTTTGTGGGTGGGATTTTCAAAGTGAGTGAGTGCTACCACTAAAAACAACAGGCGAGCACTGTAGTCAGCTTTGACAAAAGCATAACTGTCAAACGATTACGCCTCCCATAATAGGGAAACCTCCTTTCCTTGAAAACAGTAAATCTGCGAGAGATTGCACAGAAATGTGACAGAAAGAACAGAACAAACCAGCCAGTCTTTGTATCAACAAAAGTGATCGAAACTAGAATGAAAAGAAGGCCATTTTGTTGGTGTTTGATGGTGCCGCGACGAGCGACTAGTTCTGAGTTTATCGTTAACTCTGTTCGGTTAATGACTGTTATTGCTATATAGCTCCCATTTATCCTTATGACTTCATGCGCGAGATCCTGCCGTATGAACGGCTCTTTTCTCGAGGTAGATTCATACGCATTACATCATGGTGTGAATCTCACACCCAGTGACAACAGGTACAATGGTTGCTGTTCATGCATATGGAATTACACTACCCTGACACACTCGAAGAGGTTGAAAAATGTGGCATAGTGTTACGGCTCTGTAGTAGTTTGGCCTTTTTTCAAGGGCCGTGAAATTACTGAATCAAAAAATAGATCAACGCTTAGTGAATAAATACCTTTGAGGAGCATTTAAATAGCAAAGTTCGATCCTCTGTTTATTTGCTCAATATCTTATGTATGATGAGAGGAATGATTGAAACTGGTCCTGCCTTTCATCACCGACAGCCTAATATGCACTTGCTCTGGTGTATGTGTCACTTTTAGGGCGAAGCGGAGAGATGATCTTGAGATATATTTGTGTCGATTTCGCTTTATTTTAGCTGTAGATTGTGGATTGTGATACTTTTTCGAGGAAACATGCGTTACGGTATTTTTACTTGATTTTTTGAAATGACTCAACTTGCGCATTTTTGAAGTAAATCTTGTATGCTTCTTCCGAGCAGAACATCCTTCATTTAGTATTCCAAAACCATCTAGCATCAGACCCTTCATGCACATAACAGTATCACGTGCAAATCCCCATGCAGAATGCCACTTTCCAACACTTACATTGCATCAGAAGCAGGTGCATGAACGTTCAGAGTAAGTCCGAAATATTTGACTCATTATGCCCGTTTCGGGAAATGGTTCCATGTCAAGTATTTCGAAATGACTCTGACATTGTTTCGGGTGGAGTCAAGTCGTGAAGTAAGCTAGTTGAAGAATAAAGAAAAAGCATGAATAAAATGACCAAGCCAGATGCAACCATGGCATCTTATTACATTCTTTGCCTGGGCCTTTGAATGAGAGAAAGCCCTTATCACAGTTCCGCTTTTCGTAACATGGCTGGCTTCATTGTGTCTTTCAATCTGGGTTTCACGTCGTCTAGACTATGTCTGGCACCTTTGTAAAATGCTGTACAAGAAAAGTATACCGAATCTTCACAGGTCTTCACTATGGACTGAAAAGACTCCCGATGATGTGCACAAATAATGAAAATGGCACAAATTGATTCTGAGAACATGTCTTCCGCTTCGCTTCAGAGATTTCTAAATAGTCTTTTCAAAAGCGAAAGCCATATACAGCTGCATGGCCTCCTTTTCCTCTCCCTCGAGGCCATAACTGCCATCGCTTCTTCGCATCCCATTGAGCAGTCGAGGGCTCAGTTTCTTGACCCACGTAGGAATCTCCTCCATGAAAACTTCAGTAAAAGTCTTTTTGTAACGCAGCTCCAAGCTGTACTCTTCCGCAAGAGCCCTGAAAGCCTCAAAGGGAACGACATACTCCGGCACATTCTCCACAGCGTCCTGTAGGAAATAGTTGTACACATGGCCATAGGGCGGTCTAAAAATGCCATCCTTAGGAGGATCTTCCTGAAAGGTTAGGCTAAAAATAGAATTCCCCCACCCACGCTCTCCTGGTGGCAGTTTTCTAATGTGATCTCGTATGTAATCCGATGATGGAATAGTTCCAAGAAAGTAACCACCTGGCCTCAAAGATTTGGAAATGTTGGTGAGCATGATTCTCACTTTTTCCTCCGACTCGAACCCATAGTGCATGCAAAACTGCATTGAGACCGTATCGAGAGGGAACTCCACTTCAGGAAAGTTCTGCAACAGGTCCGGGATCGGTGTTCCAAATCCATCGCCCGCAGTGAAAACAACCTGAAAAGTGGGAGAACTCAAGTACTGAAACCGTCTTATGGCTTCCTTGATAGACTCTTCAGATAGATCGATTCCTATGTATTGACCCACTTGCCCTGTATTCCATTTATTGAGATCTCCGCCCTTACCGCATCCCAAATCCAAAACTTTGCCTCCCCTCACTGCAAACTTGTTGATAAGCATGTACTTTATGGCATTGTTGAAATTTCTTAGTCTGAAAATTTTCGACTCTGATCTTTTTTGTTTTCTAGAAAAATGCGTCCTCTGATTGTAATGGTTTCTGATAACGTGATCCACGTTCTCATTAGCACTTCTTGTAGGCTCAACATACGATTTTTCTCTCTGCTCCTGCCTTTGTCTGATTTGTTCGGCTCGTTCTTGTTGCTCGCTTACATTCAGTCTTTGTTTCCTCTTTTTAAGTCGCGGTTCACCGGTCAAGTTGATATGAGAGCTCCTTTGAGCCCATTCAGCTTCCGACATCCAAATCGGCTTTTGCCCAGCTGATTCCTGTGGTTCCTCAGTTAGTTCTTCTTGAATCAGTTCGCCCAAACGATTCTCGTTCAAGGTGTCTGTAGGCGATTCTTCATTGTATCTTCTAGAAAGTGCATGAGCGGCCGTGGAGGATGATTTGGTGATCTTTCTTCGTTTGGGTCGCTCACCGGTTAAAGGTGGTGGCGGCGTTGGTGTTGACATAGTGTGAAGAAGATGTCTGGATGTTCAGAGACCAGCTTTTGACGTAGTAAAGCCGTATAGTATGGCTGACACGGTGATGTGCGGTTGCGATGAAAGGTATGGGCATAGCATGAGCCAATAATATTTCGTTCCCGATTATGGCTGAAGTCATTGCAGGAGACCGTAATTACGAAACTCAGTCAAGACTAAATCGTTCACCCATTCAACTTCCAAGTTCTACTTCCATATAACGTGAACGAAGTCTGTTTCGCTTCAATGTACTCACTCCCCGATAATCCACAGATATTAATGTCATCTGTAAAGATACTGTCGACATGTACCAATGTCATCGGTGAAAAAGAGAATGCTTCTCGTCGTGCGATCATTTCTTCTACGCTTAAATGATAGCACTCCTCTGATTAAAGACCTTAAAATCGTTGAAGAATTCAGGATTTTGAATTTTTTGAGAAGAAGTCGAGTACTTCGGGGACTATTGGAAGCTGAACAGACGATATTGTTGTGAAAATGCTCCTCTCGTCAGCCAAACTCTTATGAGTGGATATCAACGGGCAACAAGAAGTTGTTCTGTGAATGTCACATTATTTATCAAAGTTTTGACTCATCTGTCAATTCGCCAGGATCAGCATCGTTGCCACCGCTGGATTTGTTCTCTCCTTTTACATTGGTGCACCTCCTACAGCGTCCAGATTTGAAACAGCCATGTAGGATGAAATTCTTTACAATCGGCTGGCAGGGCAGAGTGTCTTCCCAAGACATTAAAGAGAATGATTCCAGAACTAACAATGGGAAGAGAGGTACTGATCAGGATTAGAGAAGGTTTGCGAGAACGAAGAGTGGAGGTGGAGGACGAAGAAGAGAATGACGATTGGGAAAATGAATGAGAGGATGAGTAATGTACAGATGTCAGGTTGAGGTAGGGAGGGAAGATTGTGAGAAGTAACAGTTACCTGATTATGAGAATATTTACGTTTTCTGTTCAATAAGCTGTTTATTGTAGACTATATAATCCCGAATGCCGGCCACATAGGACGAGCTCCTATTTATATTCCAATATGTCATTTACGTGTCAATAGATGCCAAGAGATGGTACCTCTACACGTACATCTCATATATCTCACGTTTTCACACAGACTTGCCATTCTATCGCGAGTGTGTTGACGTCTCCGATCACTAGCTGCAGAAGCAGAAGTGTAAGCTGCAGGAGCAGTAGTTGAAGGTGGTGCATAAGATGCCTATTAGAAAAGAAAAGGGCAAACGTTGTCACGGAGTTTAGTATCGACAGCTGATTTTGGTTCGCAAGAATGAAAGGTCACTGTTATGCAAAGTAGAGGTTTCACCCTGCGGTACGTTATCGAGTAGGCTGTCGTTGGCATGTATAGCATGCAGCTGTCGAGAAAGTATAAAGAGTGCGTGATGGATTGACATGGCGTAGATCATAGGATGACTCTAAATAATGAAGTGACAAAGAGAAGTGCTGTGAGATTGAGATCTGAAAACTATTTCAATGCGCCAAGGTGTCTGGATGCGTGACACATTTTGCGTTACAGAAAAATCCTTACATATGCGTTTTAGGTGCGGAATGAATTATAGCTTCTCAGCTTACGCTTCTTCGCAATGACAAGGCACTATGCATAAAATGAGAATGGGCAGTAAAATACTGGTGGTATATATAGATGCAGCATTCCTCCAAAAATACGCTCACCATACTTTGCATGCTGGTATTTGGACTGGAATAATTGTATTGCTTTTGTCGTTTATAGCTACTGAAGCAAAAAATTTTAACATGCTCATAACTTGACAAAAATGTGAATAATGTAGTGATTGGTTTCAGACGCTTTTTCACTCATTCTCAATAGCAGATAGACACTGTTGGAGTCCTAACTTTGCTTCTTCATACTGTAGGTTTTGATTATCCAAGGACATAATGATGACGATTGTATTGTAACCTAAAACCTTAATCTAACTATACAGAACTATCTCTATATATAAACTGGTTAGTTTCACTCTGAAACATGTGCCTGCATGATACATGCAGGATGCATACATGATGCATCCCTTCTGTTTCAACACATACAACATACCTAATTCACTGCTTAATCCTATACACTTTTCTACTTATATACTTCTTTTGCATACTTCCAGAACATTCTGCACATATGATTCCAGAACCTTCATGCACGTATATATATCACGTGCATATCCGTGCAGAATGCCATATTCCGACAGACACAATTGGTGCTCGTCAAAAGAGTTCTTTGATTGTGAGAAAATGTTCATGTTACCATTTTTCGTATGATTTGTCAATTGAAATTGGGGGCTCTTTCGAGCCTCCACCTCAGCTGTATTTGAAGGTCATAACTGAACCTGCAGTTCGACTCCTCTCGCGACACTCTAATTGCCGCGCCACCTGCAGACACCTGCAGACACAAGATAGGATGTCCCTCCCACTAGAATTAGCACCATTGGTCTTTCAATTCTTACCAGTGAAAACACTTAAAAACTTTCTAGAAGACGATCCCCTGCTGATTGCCGTGCTCAAGATTCAAGAAGGGTGTCGGCCGTTTAAAGTCACCTATCATGACGATGGAAGAGTTATTTATCGCAGAGTCGAACACATGGGGTTTTATTTAAGAAGATTTTCACAAGAGATTCTCAAGTCTCTCGGAGTAGTACACAAAATTGATTTGAGGGGTTATATTTCAGATACATTTGCTAGTACGTTGTGCCAAAATGACAGAGCTGATGATTATCATCCTTTTCCACGAGCTGAAGAACTTGTTATTTCACAAATGCACGACACAATTTCTAGAATTGACCTTAGCTTGTTTCCCAAACTCAGAAGCCTTCATGCGGATACCGACAATACAGGAGTCGAAATATATCCCAGGAGTCGAACAAGGCAATTGAGTTATATCGCCTTACGCGGTGGCGGAAGTACTGTGGATGGGGTATGTGATGTATCGATTAATCAGTGGGTCACCATTGAAATGAACAAAGGCCGGGACCAGGGGTTCATGAGACTAAGTGACGCTTTCGTCGATTGGAAGCCCTCTTTCGATAAATCTTGGTGTCGATCAATGGAGCTTTATTGTGTAAATCCAATGGATAAAGTGGCAACCCTGCAGGGGTTTTCAAATTTAAAGATTCTCAAATTTTCCAATACCACAATTGAATTATCACAAAAGTGGCTTCCAAAACTCCCCCTGGAGAGAATGAGTTTTTGGGACTGCTACATAGATGGAACAGAAATTGGATTCTGGCCACTTGTTACAGAGTTGGATTTCAGACGTTGTAGGATGGAGCCTCTCCAAGGTCACTTCCCACGACTCGAATCGCTCATTTTCCACGTGAAAATCCATATGCCTTGGATAGGTTGGGTGAGCAAAGAAATTTATGAAGGAATTCTCCCAGAACCAATAGCCAACGAAAATCTGAGAAAAGTCAAGTCGTTTACTCTGGCCACCAAGGCAAGGCGAATTGATCTGTCCTCTTTTAAGGAGCTAAATCATCTAAATCTGTGGTTTTCGTCCGACCTGATTCGCCTAGAAGGCTTGAATGTTGATAGCTTGGAATGGGTGACGACTGGGAGTTGCCCCATCCTCGAGAAGGAATTTCCTTGCCACGTGCGGTTATTTGATCTTCAGGCCAACAGGACTTCTCGAATCTGAATACGATTAGGGGGTCTTGTATGGGCTGCTCATAGCTTTTCCCTGATTTTTAAGGTTTGCAATCGGGATCGCATAAGTGTTTTCGTTAATAAGGCTTTCAAGAAAGATTAATTTCCGCTGAAAGTGGTGGACAGAGAGTTATGTCCATCAAGATTACTCGCCCAAGTAAACTACTTCTCATCTATTCACAATGGAAGTACACAATGTGTCGTTGAGGGGGTATGTCATAAGTTGGGTGGTTGCCGGTGCTTTGACGAGCCCCTGTATTGACGAACTGATGAGTACCGATGCAATATGAAAGAAGGTCTAGTGGATTTAGGGTGGGAATGGTTCTCTTTGTTAAAGCAAAACGGCTCGATGTGACTTGTTTGGAAGCGACGCAAAATTTTTTGATGATAAAAAGAGCTATGTCAACATCTGAAGAGGACCTGATTGAGTTCTTTGGTGGAAAATGGCATCACGCACATTCTTTTGACAAACGATAGGATAGAGGCTGTGATTATGGCGGGATCTGAATATGAAAAGTAGTTTATGCGCTTCATGGAGTATCAGATCCTCATTTCCATGATAATTATTGACGCAAAGACAAAAGACTTGTTGTTGGGAGATTTGTTTGGTTGAAGCGAGCAGGCGCTTTCAGTTTGAGGACACCTTCTCTTTACCCGATGTATTACAAAGCCTCAAGTAAAACAAGCACGGGAAAATCAAGCACACCACTGATGATATACCCGCGCCGAGGAATCCAAGAATCTTATGGGGTGCGGGGCATACTAGGACATTCAGAGGCTAGATCAGAAATCCTTATTGAAAACATTCATTTAATTTTGCTTCATGTGGCTATGGGTAAACTACATGGATTGTGAGCGCGAGAGCTTTCTCTGTTTGTAATTCCGTACATTCACCTAGGAGGAGCCTTTTTTTGAGTCACCAGAAACCCTGCCTCAAACCCAGAGCGACAACAATACATTCTTGAAAAATGCATTCTATCCAGGTACCTCTTAAGAGAGCGATTCATTCACATAGCATACACAATCATAACAAATTAAATACGATATGATTGCATTTTTAGTTCATATTGTGACAAGAAACCCTTTTGTCAGATCACTTTAAAATTGTCCCATTTCTGGACATCAATGAACCACGGTGTCTGCATGGCGTCCTTCACTGATTTCGAATCGCATACAGATTGCCAGACGTGACCTCAGTGCCGCCTCTTAAGATGAATAATCCGGAGCTGTGGTAATGTGCCCCCGCTGTAAGCATGTGTACGCCCCTTGTGAGTAGGTCTATGTACGGCTCTGCCCCTTATATTTTTGTCGTATTCTTTCTCCTTTTTTTCTAGGTACTCCAATTGAATATACATCCATTTACGTCTACTGTCTTCTTAACTCAAGCATTCGGATAATACTGAATTATAAAGGACGACACACAAAAGGGCACTAAGATGAACTGCAACGTTTTGAGAAATGATCAGAGAGTGTCCGAGCTTCTCATTCGAACAGGTAAAATCACCTCTTTTGGATCTTCGAACGTTTAGCAGAAAGCCTTCACTCATCAATAGCAAGCACTTGCTTCTTTTCCTTCTGTTATATTGATGTAATTTTAAGGATGAGTCTGTAGATGAAAATCTAGATAAAGATGATGAAGACGAGGATTACAAAGACTCGAAAGATGAGAATTATAAAGACGATGCCTCAGAGACTGATTATTTCAAAGTATCGTCGACGGAGACGAACTTCAATACAAAAAACGACTCCGTCAATGGAGTCAAAATAGTATTGGTAATGATCCCGACACTCTCAGCTTACCCTTCTTCGCAATTATTTGTAGAGCCATTATATGGCTTTAGCTCATTCTTTCTTGTGGAGTTGCTGATACTTGATATTCATTCGAAGAAAGAATCACATAAGTTTTTGAAGAGGCTTAGAGATGGATAGGAATCAAGCCTCAAACAGGATGACATACTTGTCGTTATAACATCTTGCCACCGCTTTAGACATTTCCCAAATCTTTGTTTATATTTGCTCATGATTACAACAATGTATGAAGCCACAAAGAAATTGGAGTGAGGCTATACAAGTTAATTATCACTATCACGACTCTTATCGCCTACTTACTTTGTGAGGTTAGTGATGAACATTCTTACAGGTTGCTTGGCAAGAGTATGCAGAAGAGGCCATTCTCTCTGCTCCAGCTTTCATCCTGTGAATACGTTAACAAGGAAAACAATAGCGCCTTCTCAACAGTTGTATTGAGGGTTGGCGAGACTACCCCCTCTTGTGGAAATTGAGCGTTATCCTCTTTCTGAGCCCACTGAGCATATACGGGCCTCGGTCGCATTAGTGTTCAGCTTCTCAGCAAAATCGATAAAAGTTCACATTTCTGGTTATATCAACGGATTGTAGATCGCAGACATGTCTGGTACTGATTGTCGAGTTAAGAGAGAATCTGTAACAGGTTAAGAGGCTGCCAGGAGAATGTTGGTCTATGAGCTATCAAGTAGCCAAAGGGGCAAATACAAATCAGTATATCTTGATTGAAGGGAGACAAAACTTAAGGACGACAGTAGAAGTTGATGTCAACAATAACGTGTGAGTCATGTTGCATCCAGACATCCTCATCTCTTATTGTCCGGATATGCAACAGTTGCATAACAAATACATAACCTGACAGGAGCGAAATCAGAAATGGCATCATACAGCTCCACCAGGTTTTATCATGATTGGCGCTTCGATGTCAGTCACGACTTTATCGATGCAGAAGGCAATCCCTTCCAGTATGCTGAGAATGGTAAACAAGCATGGGGTGATGAACTACACAAGCTGGAATTCGGAGCAGAACCCAGTGAAGCGACAATAAGTCATGACGGGAAAAGACTTGCCGTGGCTGTGGACTGTGACATTTATATTGTGGGAACGAAAGATTTTGAAAATCGAAAGGTGCTGAAAGGTCATTCATCAAGGGTCGACGCCGTCGCCTTCCAGCCAGGCAATTCAGATATTCTCGTCTCTTGTGCAATGAACGACAGTGCCTACTCATCGCCTACGGATCCCACGATCATTCTATGGGACTTGTCCAGAGCTTTGGATGATCCCCAGTTGTCGGATGAGGATACTAAATCTGTATGCGATGCCGCTGCAGATCATATTGTCAGTCAACTTAAGTCCGTCAATTCTTTCTTCACTCTCAGCAATGAGGCAAAGTATCTTCTGTCCAACTCTATTAGACCAAGCCTGGATCAGTGCATTGTGCGTTTCTTGGCTGAATCCCACTTCCAACTCCCGGGGCGACTAACAAGCAGCTTTCAGAGTGAAAATTTTAGTCACTCAGGAGATAGACTTATCTACCTTCCTGGAAACAGACCCATATCCAACGACAGCGACAAGTGGGATATCAAAGTCTTTTCAATGGAGAAACGAAAAGACATTCTGACACTCTCGGGTCACACGGATTCAATAATGTGGGTCGGTTTCAGTCCAGACGATAAGTTTATTGGTACGGTTTCTTGGGACAAAACGATCAGAATTTGGGATGCTACAAATGGAGACATCAAATATGTCTTTCAAACAGGTGGTCAAAATTGGACTGGCGCATTTTCTGCCGATACAAAATATTTTGCTGCAACTACTGGTGATGGAACGGTACATGTCTACCTCCTCGAAGACGGCACAGAAGTTGCTACTGGGAAATTTGGAAAAGATTGGTGTAGGGCCATCTCGTGGTCTCCTACAGGGAACAACAACCTCCTTGCTATCGGCAGTGGAGGTGGGCATATTGTCGTCCTCAACGTTGACACGAAAACAGTTATCCAAGAACGTATTCTCAGCGCAGAGAAATGCGTTTCTGCTCCGCCTCACCCGCGCATGTTGCTTCACTTTTTAGAAGTATCTGCTATGAGATTTGTTGACGATGGACAAAAGCTTGTCTTTTTTACCAGTGGAGACGGTAGTGCGGAGGTTTACGATTTGGAACAGGATCAAAAATGGAGGTTTGCGAGGTTGGGAACTGATCCTGACTTTGTCGGTGAGACTACAACCAAAGGCGGTTTTGGATTAGTTGTATGGGAAGATATGAAAAAGGGACAAGTTATGCTGGCATCTGTGGATGCTGACGCTGTAAGGATTTGGTCTGTTCCTTTGGTTGCAAAACGGAAAGGCGAAAGAGGGATGTAGTCTCATAATTTTTGGATACTGTCAACTCACGGCAGATGGAAGGCAAAACTCATTTTGTAGTGTTATCTTAGGGCAGTTCATCTAGGTTTAAGTTTACTAGTTTACTCAACAATCATATTTTTGTTTGTCACTTCTACACTACGAACAGCTATTTCTGTGTTTCTGTTCCGGCTTTCTTGATCTTGATACTGTGATCTTTTATCGCAGAGATCGCTACCAATGCATCATGCATGCATCATGCAGAGTTTATCTAGAATAGACCAGGTGAGTATTACTAGACACGAACAAACCAGTAAAGCGCACTGAAAAAAGTAATTTGTTTTAGACTCTTCAGATCGCTAGCTCAGAGAGCGATCTGAGATCTATAGATCAAGATCGGTTTTCGGAGGTCGCGATCTTAGCCAATACTAGCTCTTATTTTAACTCGCCACAGCCCTAGAAAATAACCCCATTCTCTATATTATTATAATTAGTATCGATGGATTGTCCAAAGAACCGAACTCACATAGTGTTGGCGATTGGCGACGAGAGAAGTGATTCAAGAGGTAACCTGCAGAACATAGGTACACACATTCGAACAAAGCAACATCAAACTACAACCCCATAGTCTAGTTTGATCTTTTACAAACATTTGAGTTGTGTTGAATTTTTGGTCAATGGATTTTTTTACAACACAAGCACGTTGGAGGTATGTAGTATTTTTGCAACGAAGTGTAAGCTGAGAAGCTATAATTCATGCAGCAAAAATCATATTTTGTCCCCCAGATCGTGTCACGCATCCAAACACCTCTTGAATAGTTTCCAGATCTCAATCTCACAATATTTCTCTTGGTAACTTTATGTATATCGATATGTTGACTGAACACGTAAGTGCAATATTGGATACTAACAATTGTAGCACGTACGTCATAAAGCCTATCTGTGGTCCAGTATAATAGCTTACTGGATAGGAAGCAATAAAGAGGTACACACTACCTGCTTCTGTGTAGTGACTACGGTGTACTACGGGGAGAGCTTGATTCGAGATCAGTCGGCTCTCTTAGCATAAGTCCATTATGATGATCGCTCCATCGCTTCACGCGATTGACCGTGTATGCTAACAACATATGCGTGGGGTTACATAATAGTATAAAGCATACTTCCCCAGGAAGGCCGGATTGGCCTGTGGTTACATAAAGGGTAACCAGAATCTCTCTTGGTGAGTTTTTGGTTGGAGGCATCCGATATCCGATTCAGATAGCTGCAAGCTATTGGGCTGTTCCTCGTATAGCCGAGGATACAAGCGCCGAACGCATTACTACGGCATGAATATTTGCCAAATCGGTCACGGAATAACATCCGATGCACCGGGGCATATGCGAATGATATGATTGGTTCCTCAAAGGTTCTAATGCGGTATTAACGGAAGAAGAGAGAAATAGCTGCATGCAGACGGTAGACGTATAAGAATGGTGTTTCCGCTTGGTGGGAGGATATGCGGGATAAACGAGATGAATCATGATATGGAAATGAAGTCCATTTGATTCAGATTAAGATCCGGATAAAGAATTGAGTTTGAACTCAGGTATACAGATATACAGATACACCAAAAAGAAGACTTTCTCACCTATGAACAATTACAATAATAAAGCTTCCATCAACTCCCCAAGATGGTGCCGCTAACACGATAT
>JAJLWQ010000049.1:0-11683 GCA_030570875.1 Citeromyces matritensis
GTGCGAGCTTGTTGTGAGGTTGAAAGTGGTGAGATCTTTAAGCAGTTCGCTTTCTGCCGTTTGCTTGGTCTCATTTTGCTTGAGAGGCTCGAAAACGTGCATTTCTGAATCGGCTTTAAACGAGTATATCAAAGCTCTGCCTGACTTTCTTCGATTGGTCAGAACCACTTTGTACTGGGCTCTGTTGCAAAGCAAAATGGGTATATTCAGCCTGCTCATTTGTAAAGCCATCCGCTCCTCTTCGAGCTCACCATAGAGAGGAGAGATGTCAAACATGCTGGATGCCATAAATTGCAACAACCGCAATGACGAAGGGTACCCGTTTTTCGGAGACTCCTCCGGAATGGTGGTATGGAAAGTCCCGTAAATCAACGCGGAAGGATGGGCGAGGGAAGCCATGAATGATGCCATCTCACGGGACGATATATAGTTAAGTGAATCAATCAAAATTATGCTAGGTAGGGTATTGTTGATCAAATACCTTTGGACTTGTTGTGATATCTCTGAAACCGCTACACCCAGACAATCAACAAAGTGTTTGGCATAGTGAGGCTTAGAGACAGTCTCAAATGAAAGGAAAATCACTTCAGCATCCTTGGGGATTCGACTGATAAACTCCTGAGTGAAGTAATGAGACGATTGTGCCAGTGAGTCCAAAACCAGGAAGAAGTGAGAGCTCTCCTTCAATGAGAGCAGTCGATTAAGCAGAACTGTTGAACTTTGCAGAGACATAATCGTTTTTTCAAACATTGAGCTTCACACGACCCGCTTTGATCTTGGTTGAAATTCTGTCACCCTTAGTGAAGTAATGGGAGGATCCAGTGAATCTGAACCAGAAGAAAGTGAGGAGTACTTTTCAATGGTAGCAGTCGATCGAGCAAAACTGGTGAGCTTTGTTCTCCTTAATTCGAGTTTCACGCGACCCTCTTCTTCTTGGTTGGGTTCTCGTCTTTGCTGTGCTTACTCAATTTCTTTGTAGCATCTTTTAGACGCTGGCCCATCATGAGCTCTCTGCGCTGCTGGATGAATTCCTTAGGGAAAAACTCTCCCAGGGTGGTTTGTGTACCTTCTGTCCTCTTTTTATTCATGTCTTTGATAACTGGCACCAGCGTTTCATCCACTTTTGTTTGGCTCCAGCCAACGCTAAACATGAGAAACGTACGCAGAGAGTCAAGGTTTGGGTCTCCCCACTTGAACTCTGTAGGGTCCGAGTCCACCTCCGGATGGAGGTAAGCGTCAAACACCAACGAGTCTGGGAATCCCCTTGTTAGAAAGAGATCGTTTTTGAACTTCTTTCTCAGCTTCTGCTTTAGCAAAGACTCATTCTCCGATAGTTTCCCATTCTGGTAGTCGATCCACCAATCGCGAAACTTTGTAAGAGTATTTTCGTGGTTGGACTCTTTTGACTGAGCTTGAAACTCTGCCATAATCTCCATCGCAGTGACGGCACCCACGCCCTTTATTCCCTCTGTGTAATCAGAGCCTAATAATAGAGCCAGCTGGATGAGTTTTTCTCTTGTGAGGCCCAGATCCCTTTCAATCTCTGCTCCAAAATAGCACTCCACGTAGTTTTTCTCGTTAAACATATTTTTGTACACTCTTTCGCCGCCAAACAAGAAGCAATCCGAGTCGTCTGTGATGATTCCGTCAACGAGATTCAGCTGCAGTAGCTCAGCACACTGAGCTTCCGCTTCCATTGGAGCGGTGATGAACGGAATGCCAAATCTGGATAAAAGCTCTTGCACGTCTTGAATCATATTCTGAGTGACTTCATCGGCATCCCTTTTGTCATTTCTTTGTTGCCTTTTGAGTTGTTGGGGATCTTGTAGTGGTTTGGAGCTGGAGGTGGTGTGGTTCAATGAAGATACAAATCGGGAGTGCTCTTCCTCCTCTTCTTCCAGCTGTCTGACAACCGCTTCTTCCTCAGATTCAGAAAAGACATAGTCATTTGCCGGAGCGCTCACTTTTGAAGAGGGTTCGGGGGCTTTGCTTAAAACAAGCGGTGGTTTCTTTTTGTTGGATGGCTTATGAGTAGGCTGTTCTACAATCTCTACATCTTCAAAACTATCTTCTCCCTCTTCCACATCTTCCTGGTCCACCTCTTCCTGATCCACCTCTTCCTGATCCACCTCTTCCCAAGAGACGAGTCCCAGCTTTTCATCTTCCGTTCTGCGATCTTTGTACTTTTCCCCCTCCACGGTAGGTTTGTTGTTGAACCATTCCGGTAACGGAGCTGCCCTGTGTGGCTGCTCCTCCCTTTGTGATTCAAACTCCTCGTCCATTTCATCCACATTCGATTCTGATATTTTCGGCTCCATATGTTCTATATGTTCCAAATTTTCTGATACTTTTGGTTCCATAATATCCGAATTTCCCATTTTTGGCGCTCCGTCTTTTTTCGATTTTGAGCCCAAAAGAAAAGAGTTTCCAAGTTGGAACTCAGGCACAGGCATGTCCTTCTTTGAAGACTCACTTTTTCCCGTCCCACTTTTTCCAACCCCATCAAACATAAAGGGATCCTCGTTAATCATATCCTCGTGAGCCTTGAGCTGAAAGTATTGTTTCTTACTGTTCTCTACCGCCTCCCTCAGCTCCATCTCCTCAATATTGTGAATGTCCGCTTGAAGCTCATTTTCAGTCTTATTTTCAGTCTTGGCCCTCTTGTTCTGGAACCCAAGATTATACAGACTCTGAATAGTGGCGAAATCTTCATCCTCCGTCTTCTTTATTGGGTCGTCATTCTGGACATCCTCCCACTCAATTGCTTCGTCCTCCTCATCAGGTTGCTTCACAATCTCTCCATTCTCATCCAGCTCAATCGGCCTTGAAGAATCCCCCTCTCCGAGTGACAAGGTCCACCCTCCGGGATTTTTCTGAAGCATGTACTCCTTCCCGCGTTCACCAGCAACACGTTTGGCGATCGCATCACCATCACTGCCATCCATACCAGTAGCGTTCATAAGTCTCTGGGTCAAGTAGTTTCTCTTTTGAACCATTTGAATTTGAAACTTTGAAAAATCCATCGATTGCGGAAACAGATTTTGAAGCTGCTCTTTTGTGTATCCCATTCTCAATCTGGATCTCAAACGCAGATGAGAAAGTATCACATACTGCTTTGCTAAGGGTAGCTCAGCAAACTCTTGCGATCTGGGATCGATCCTATCCAAATCTAGATCTCCCAGATCGTCTTCCATCTCTCCCGTGAGCCGCTGGTACTCGTAGTCTGTGATCATACGGTTATCCTTGACGGAGTACTCAAACCCTTTGATGCTTGGAAGATGATAGTCGTCAAGTCTACGGAACGGCTTTTCTTCCTCTTTTTCGACTGGTCTATCCCCAACTTGCTCAAACATGGCATTGTCTTCGTAAAACTCTGCGTACTGATCGTCCGTGACGTTGTTCTTCTTCGCAACAACAGCAGGCTTGGACACTTTCCCATCAGCCAAGTCTTGTAGCTGCCTTGATAGCAATCTTTGAGCAGCTTGTTCAGCAGTTTCTTGCTTTCCCTGTCTCCTCTCTCTCCGTTTTTGTATGGTTCTCCGCTTCAATGCGGGAGCTCCTCCGTCAAACACAAATACAGGCTGAATCCCGAAATAGAGAAGCTTGCATATCCTACGGAAGAATCCAACGATATGAGATCCTTTCATAGCATTGCCCTCGGGATCTCGTACAGCTTTTAAAAACTGGTAGATCCAGATTGATGCATCCACAGCTAGCTTTTTCCGACTCAGAGCCTCCAGCCGCACAGGCCGAGCTGTAGGTCCCAAAATATCCCACAGCTGATGAACACCCATTGAGATGATATATATATATATATATATATATGAAATGAGCCGCACATGAATCACGATGTTGTCTGCAGAGGTGTGTTTAGGTGGCCTTAAGAGCGTAAAAGTTGTCCTTTATGTTGTGGGGGAGCACTTCTCAGAACTATGCTTCCCAATACACTTAAGATGAGAGATGACTTAGGACAAAGGCGAAAAGAGGGCCCTTGACTTGAAAAGAGAAGGCCGTTTCTAAAGTGTAAAGTCACATGATGCCGAGAACCTTGGTTATGATTAAGTGCGGATTAACAGATTGTACACTTTGTCATTTGAAGGGTTTAGCTCCTTCATAGCCCATTGCTGCCAATCTTTCCATAAATCTGAGCCAAGAGAAGCAGATGAGCATTTCCTTCAATTGAGGCTGCTAGGTGATGGTGATGCATATGCTTTCACTAGTTGAGTCAAGTGGAACGCTTGCGTCTGGTGTAATTCACTACTTATAAGTGAAAGAGGAGCATAATTATGCTCTATTCTTCCGTTTAGCGTTATATGTTGGTTCTGGATTTTTATATAGGTATTGATAGTATGGCATTCAAGTAGAACTTGCCCATATCTCGACAAATATTGCTTATGGATTTGTCCACTTTTAAGCCTCAATGTAATTCTCTAATTGTGCCGTCTAGATTGTTGTGATTCACCAATACCTATTAGGGTGAGCTGTTGCTATTCAGCTTCTTGTTATACTCAGTCATCTATTTTTAAGAAGCGATTATTCTTTAGACAGCCAAGACCTCTGTTCTATTTGGTCAGATCTGCTGATGAAAAACTTCTATTCTTTGTAATCTCAAAGAGACTGTCTTCTTCCATATGACACTCTTGTGAACACATTTCTCGCCAAGAGCCCTATATGAAGAGCTACGAAATATGGCTGGTAAAGTCTGGAGAATCGGCAGGTATACTGCTGAAAAGGTTAAAGAAGCAATCCGCCAGAACTAAAAACGTGATTATAGACTTTCCAGCCTCACAGAACAAGCGCCTTACCTACAAACGGATAAACACCAAGCTAAAAATAGCTATCACAATATTCCGATCACGTGATCATATATATATAAAAAGCTCACTTCGAGAAAAAGTGTCACAAATACAATGAATTTCAGTACACCACGATTTCCTCAACAAAGCAATAGTTGTATATTCGTACTATCCCCTGAAAAAATGCCTTACAATAACCCTCCAGTACGAGAATCTCCTTTTAAAGAGCAGAACAGCAGCCTGAAAACCCGCATCTTTAACAGGCCACACATTTTCAGACACCACCAGCGGTCCTCTAAAAGAGAGGGCCATAGTACCCCGTACCTTTTCTTTTACCCATCTAGTACGCCCGCCGCATGGAGTAACGGAGAATATAATGCAGCGAGCCCACAGTTGTCTGCTGCTCATAGGAGCTATCTTGACCAACAGTGTTTTCTGCAGAGCCATCCAGTACCTTTTGATTCCAGACGAGACGTGAAAATGTCGTTCAGAGAAAAGATTGATAAATGGATTGCAAACGTCCCTATACAACCAACCATGGACCCTTCAAATGAGTTGAATTTTGTCAACAACTGTTACCCACCTACAGTTGAAAGTGACGATAATTCCGAAATTTTCCAAGGCGATATGAGCTCTTTGAAAGATGTCTTGTATTGGCAATCACAAAAACTCACCCAATGCGTGCAAGAATTATACCGTCAGGAAAAGGAATCGGTACGAAGCTTCAACGATAGACCACAGGGCGAGTTTGCAAAGAAAAAGCTCATCTTTAGCTAATTTATAATCTTCTATCTTTCGCTAATATTATTGACTCGCGTAAAGTGGTTCAGTCACTGTATTGTCATTCCCATACAGTCTGTACCAGCCCCGAAACCCGCCTTGGAGTACGTATATCTTCATGCTGTCTTTTGAATCGACGTAATTTTTGAACGAAGTTGCACATGCTGGTCCACGCTGCTGGCTGAAGGAACAGTGAAAGATAACGTCCTTGCAGTTGGTTTCCTTGCATCTTTCTATAAGTTCGGGCATTTTGTCAATGAAGGTGTCAGCAGGATAATGCCACGATCCCACAATGCGGCCTCCCTCATAATCGTAGTCCCTCACGTCTATAATGGCGAATTTATGGTTGCTTGATGAGACACCATCGGTGACCCATTTGTAGAGTGTTTCTGGTTGAATCTTTTTTGGCATCGATCTTTTGTTTTGCACTCAAAAGGTCTCCGTAGTCTTTTTTGAAGGATTGGCAGATTCTGGACATTGTGACTGTAAGCTTGATATGGCCAAGCAGTTGATGAAAGTCTTTTCGACCCAGTCAGTATTGCGCCTTCTATCAGTAATAAAGACAATAAACACTTTGAGCAGCTTTAAGTCACTTTAATGTTGTATTGGATAGCATTGCTTCTAATGGTTGAAATAAATGGAAGTATGAGTTTTTCTTTACTTTTTGAAACAGATGCGAGACCATCAGCTCAAGAATAAGCTGACTGATCACAATTGGCTCACTAAAGTTGTTTGAAATGCACAACCGGAGGCCCATATCATTGGCATAGATAACTATTACGGAACTCATTTGTCCCCGATGCCAATAATGTGTGGGCACTCCTGATGAGCAGCAATACTCTATTAGATGACTTGCGAAGAAATCACTTCTCAATAGCCAAAATTTGGGTCTCGTAGAGGCTAACACTCCTGGATATTTCCCTTTTCTGATGCCTGCTTTAACAACGACTTATTTTTGGTCTTTTCTTACTATTTAAGGCTACATTAATTGATTGAAAGTGAGAAAAGAGATCAAACAGAAATGCAAAAAATGGCCTCGAAAAATGACGAAAAAACATACCGAAGCCTATAAATACAAAGCTGAAAGTGGTTTCATTAGTTTCCCGAATTCACATCGTTATTTAAGAAAAACTCTGAATTTTGCGAGTTGGAATTTTGATGACCTCTTCATTTTTCTGTCTCTGTTGAATTAAGTGTAGAACAATCCTATTGCAGATGAAGTAGTCCACGTGGTAGATAAAGCCATTGGGCCTTGCGAGATACATGGCATCAACCTTCCAGCCCCAACTTCACTACGTATATCTGAAACGACTATAAACCTGTGATACTTCATCTACTTGAACTGCCGAAAACGATAATGAGCTAGAGTCTGGACCCACATCCGCACAGTGAATAGCACAGTCCATAGCACAGAACATGCTCATCATTATCACCACATAATGACGTGCTGTCTTTTATGTGAAGTGAATGTCTAGGGGGCCAGTTGTCCAAAAAAGTGACATATTTTTATATAGTTGATACCGAGTGCGTCGGTGATTGAGTCCGTGTGTATATTCAGATTCACATTTAGGGTGATCAGTCAGTCTTCTATTAATCCCCCTCTTTGCTTTTGCGTTCTTTAAGAGATACATTCGCATCTTATTCGAAACTACACAGAAAGCTGACATACTCTCTACAAGTAATTTTCCCAGGTTCAATAATTCGTGTGCATGAGTAATAGCAGCATTACTTTTGTAAGGAAGAGTGAATGATTATTTGAAAGTAATAAAAGGCTCGATTGCGACTCCTGAGAGTTAAAACTCGCCCGTTCCCCCGAAATCCGTGTAAAGAGATACATTCAATCAAAAAAGGATTATGTATAGGGATCGGCATCTCTTATAAGGTATGCGTTATAGTTAGAAGGTCCGCCTCAGCACATTGCTAACACAATAACTACTGGACCGAGCTCTACGATAGACTTTGTAGTTAGTAAAATACTCACGGGCACATGCAAAAGGTCGTGCACAGCCCACCTCTCCACGTGATGGCTTCCAACAAAAGTAATGAAGGAGACAATGTCAAGCGGACTATTTCGATCGAGTCGCTAAAGCCCAAAAGCCTTTTGACAAAGACAAACTCATTGACGGGACTTTTCAAAAGAAAAAGACCTCGTGCGCAGTTCGAATGTAAGGGATCTTCCGATTCCTCCACAGACGATGAGAAATCCTTCACGGAACCTCATCCCAAACGGTCCAAACAGCAAGACTACGAGAGGGAGTGTGAACTAGACGAACAGACTGAGCCGCAGTACCGCAAATACCGTCCTAAAGGGTTCCCCTTCAATGACCCTCCAACCGACAGACCCATTCGTATATACGCAGACGGTGTATTTGATCTTTTCCATATTGGCCACATGAAGCAGCTTGAGCAGTGCAAAAAGGCTTTTGAGAATGTCACACTCGTTTGCGGAGTTCCGTCAGACTTGGAAACCCACAAACGCAAAGGGCTTACTGTGCTTTCCGATGAGCAGAGATGCGAATCGCTAAGGCATTGCAGGTGGGTAGACGAAGTTATCCCTAATGCTCCGTGGTGTGTCATCAAGGAATTTTTGGATAAGCACAAAATTGACTACGTGGCTCACGATGACCTTCCATACGCTTCTACCGACTCTGACGATATATATCGACCGATCAAAGAGCAGGGTAGGTTTCTCGTGACACAGAGAACGGATGGGATCTCCACCTCAGACATCATTACCAAGATTATCAAGGACTACGACAAGTACCTCATGAGAAATTTCGCCAGAGG
Organism: Citeromyces matritensis; assembly: GCA_030570875.1. Lineage (NCBI taxonomy): Eukaryota > Fungi > Ascomycota > Pichiomycetes > Pichiales > Pichiaceae > Citeromyces > Citeromyces matritensis. Next base: position 8,364 of record JAJLWQ010000049.1, read on the forward strand.
CGCTACGAGAGAAGAGTTGAATGTCAGCTGGCTGAAAAAGAATGAACTCGATTTCAAGAAACACATTAATGAGTTTAGGCAGTACTGGAAGAAGACTAACGAGAATTTCAATAACGCTTCCAAGGATCTCTACTGTGAAGTGAGAGAACACCTGAGGGGACGTACGGGTAAGCCTGATGATGAGTCGGCAATGGCGACTAGGTCACAATCTCCAGCCACAGAGTTTGCATCCAAGTATGCGGGGCATCAGCCATTGGATAACCAGTCTGATAGCGATGAAGAGTTTACGACTGATCAGGGTGAAGTGAGTGAGAGAGGTGATGATGAGGAGGAGAAGGAGACGGAGGAGGATAAGGGTGACAATGAGAAGGTGGAGAAAGATGAGGATGAGAAAGGTGAGGGTGTAAAAGGTTCAGTTGTGTGATGTAGGATTGATTGTATTTCAGTCTGGAATCGTAAGTCATTTTCGCCATAGTATCGGTAGCTCATTTGATATGAACCTGTAATTTCATCAAGGGAAAAGAGAAAATTTCTCGGCACCCACATTTTGCTCATCATCCGGTACTCCACATATCGAACTCTGTACCTTTTGCGAAATCATCTGCAAACTTTTAATAGAGAAAATGTTTCCGCACGCATATCTCATATAGGTTGCTGTGAGCAGGAAATCAGGATCTAAAACTTTCGTCAAATCGGATACGTAAAGTCATTTTGACTTCAGAGAAGCCAACTGCTCGCCCCAGCTCGCCCAAGGTCGTGTACCCACTCAATCCGCCTATCATGTCTTTGAGCCTCTTTTTAGTAGAGAAAATCTCCGAAATTGATGATTTTAAAACCCCAGTTGACTGTTTCAGATACAGCGCTATATAAAAATACACTTGGTCAACCATCCAAGTGTCTTGGTGGACAAAAAGACCGTCATTTGCGTCCCCACGACCTTTTTTTGTGTCTTAGAATCAACTTTTAGTAGAGAAAATTTCTCCGCACGCATATCTCATATAGGTTGCTGTGATCAGGAAATCCAGATCTAAAACTTTCGTCAAATCGGATACGTAAAGTCATTTTGACTTCAGAGAAGCCAACTGCTCGCCCCAGCTCGCTCAAGCTCGCCCATCGTCGTGGCAAACTCAAATCGCCCAATTTGTCTTTGAACCACTTTTTAGTAGAGGAAATCTCCGATATCGAGCATTTGCAAAAGGGCGTCGGGTATTTCAGACACAGATCTATAGAAAAGTACACTTGGCCAGCCATCCAAGTGTCTTGGTGGACCAAAAGACCGTCATTTGCGTCCCCACGACCTATACTTAGCAGTTTTTTCGAGGTGTAAGGTTATCACTATTTCAGTGCCCTATAGAGAGTGCAACTGATGTGTTATGATCTCAAAGTCATCTTAATAGTTTAGCCTCTTGTTAAGCTCTTCTGATTTGTTTATTGCTGTCGTGTACTGACGTTTGTCCTCGAGCTGAGTCGATGGCTTTTGCCAAGTTTTATGGTGTATGGTTTGGCGTTTTGTGGTTTTATAGAGTTCTCTTTTTGTGTGATTAGTGTTTTATCTGAGAGCCACTGATGGATGATCCATTCATCTATATAAATGCTCTTGCAATGCGTATTGTCTACACTCTGGCGTCCGAATTGATATTGTTGATGTTCATTCTAACCTGATAATCGATGATAGGGCTCTATAGTAATCTTCTATATCACTATTCGTATTTCTGTGTATATCTTAACTTCATGCATCACCAATACTATACACCTACCGCTTGGGTGGGAGCATTTCTTGCTTATCTCTTTACCTGTTTAGAATGATTGTGGAACCAAACACGTCAATAGCATTCGCCCCTACTACAAGTTCTTCAACGGTACAACACCACTGCATACATATTTGACCTTCCTATATGGATAAGGACAACTCTTCATGTCAGGTGTCTGCTCCACTACCCACGATCATCCCAATTTGACAAAAAGGGTTGAGGCTGCTATGGATGTCCCCTATGAGAATGAACTGACTTCATCATGACACAGGACGTTGGGATTGACTTTTAATCACTGCAGAGAGAGAAGTGTTTGAAAAAGAGATGAAGATCAGAAGAAAAGGCTGTGATAATTCTCCGAGTCTTAGGTTCGCGTAGTGAGAAATTGCTTCCTTTCCATGTCAAAACCTGAACTGACACTTTGAAACAAATCTTCAATATTGAAAGTCACCGCCTTACTCAGCTATATACTCATTTGAATCAATGAATTGCAAATCTTGCGGAGTTCCATCCCCGACGGAGATACACGCAACGCACTCAAGATCGTCATGCAAGATAATGCACGGTGGTGCATAAAAGGCTTTGAATTTTCCAACAACATAGAATGCCATTGTATGACCTCATTATCAAAGTAAGCCATACGGTCAGCACTTCACAACACTAACTCTTACAGAACGCAATCATCTGCACCGCTTCAGACACTTTCCCAGGAAGCATAGCTATCAACGGAGAAAAGATAGCAGCTGTCGCTCCGTCGTTTCCCGAGGATCAGGCCACACAGGTGATCGATGCACAGGGAGGATATGTCACTCCGGGAGGGATAGATGCGCATGTACATCTCGACGAGCCGTTGCACCAGTTTGGCAATGTGTGCGACGATTTCGAAAGCGGCACCAAGAGTGCAGTGGCCGGTGGTACCACCACTATCATTATGTTTGCAGCTCAGGACACTTCTTTAACCGGTCCAGATGCTTTGAAAGAATCCGCAGAATCATGCATGAAATATGCAGGGTCCAGTTTGTACTGTGATTACGGACTCCATTTAATTTTAGCAGGAATTGAAAAAGACCACATCGAGGAACAGCTCACTCGTTTAAAGTCTGTGGGTGTCACAAGTGTGAAGATGTACATGACGTATCCTAAACTGCAGCTGAGCGACTACGATCTCATGACCGCTCTCTACTCTTTGCGGAAAGCGGGTATTACGGCCATGCTTCACGCTGAAAATGGAGATATGATCCGGTGGATGACAGAATCTCTTGAATCGCAGGGTCTCACCGACCCATACTACCATGCAGTTTCTCGTCCGTCTCTAATAGAAGGAGAGGCAACCAACCGAGCCATTGTAATCTCTCAGACTCTAGATACTCCTATTCTCTTTGTGCACGTGTCAGCAGTAGAAGCCATGGAAGCCATCCGTAAAGCTCAAACCAAAGGACTGGCTGTATTTGCGGAAACCTGTCCGCAATATGGACTACTCACTGAGGAAGCTCTGAAAGCGGTACACCACCACGATCCGTTTAGCGGCTCCAAGTACTTGTGCTCTCCTCCTCCAAGAAAAGACGAGTC